>SNQJ01S0024632.1:23519-40708 GCA_010110895.2 Picea sitchensis | reverse complement strand
CCTCTTAGTTGTCCAACACTCCACCAAGTCCTTCTTTTCATGCATCAGTGAAAACCATGAAATATTCATTTGGATATGCAATCCTCAGAATTGGAGCACTGGTTAACAACTTCTTCAATTGTTGGAAGCTCTTCTCACATTTTGTTGTCCATTGAAACTTCATCCCCTTCCTTTGCAAGGAAGTGATTGGGTGAGCAATCCTCAAAAACCCTGCAATAAATCTCCTGTAGTAGCCAGCTAGATCCATAAAGGATCTGATTTCTGTCAAATTCTTAGGTTCTATCCACCCTTTAATGTCCTCAATATTTTCAGGGTTTACTGCTATTGTTTCTTTGGATATGATATTCCCCAAATAGTGGATTCAATTTTCACAAAATGAGCACTTTCTCAATTTGGAATACAACTGGTGCTCTCTTAGAACATGTAACATCATCCTCAAGTGTTTCTCATTCTCTTCTTCTGACTTGGAATATACAAGGATGTCATCTAGGAATACAATGAAAAACTTGTCTAAATATCCCCGAAAAACACCATTCATTAAGAACATGAAAACAACAGGTTCATTTGATAACTCAAATGGCACCACTGTGAACTCGTAATGGCCATACCTTTTCCTGAAGTCAATCTTGTTGATGTCTTCATCTATGATCCTTACTTGATGGTATCCCGATCTGAGATCAATATTTGAGAAATCTTTGCATCGTTTAACTCATCAAAGAGATCATCGATCCTTGGAAAAGGATACTTGTTCTTTATAGTCACTTTGTTCAATTGTCTGAAATCGATGCACAATCTTAATGTCCCATATTTCTTCTTCACAAATAAAACTGGGGCACCCCAAGGTGAGACACTTGGGTGTATATACCCCTTCTTCACAATTTCTTCAAGCTACATTTGCATCTCCTTCAGTTCTGTTGTACTCATTATGTAGGGAGTATTGGATACTAGAGTTGCTCCTGACATTATATTTATAGAGAAATCAATATCTCTCTTTAGCGGTAGTCCTGGTATCTCCTTAAACACATCCTCGAACTCTTTGAGGACTGTATGATCCTCCATATTTGGCACCTTATCCTTAGGTTCTTCCTCCATATGGTCGAAAAATATTTGGAAACCCTTTTTATAACACTTCTTTAGCTGCATTGTTGAGATCTCTCGGACAATAAATGCCCTCGAAATTCCTTGGATTGTTTTTGAGTTCCCTTCCTCATCTAGGCAAGTAAGTTCCTTGTTATGAAAGTCTAGGACAGCATGGTGTTGTTCCAACAAATCAATACCGATTATATAGTCATATGTACCTAATGGCAAGATGTTCAAATATGCCTTGGTACTTAGCCCATTCATTTCCACTTGACATGATTTAACCAACTCAACCACTTTTCTCTTGGCTCCTATAGCCAGTTGTACCAACCAAGAATTCTCATGCTTTCTTCTTGGAAAAATAAATCTTTCCACAACTTTAGAATCTATGTAACTATGACTAGCTCCTCAGACTATCAAAATAGTAAAGGCATGGTTATTGATCATACCTTCAACTTCAATCATGTGTGATTGAAAATTTTCTTGCTTGTTGTCCAGGGATGCATATATCCTTGGACCACTTCTTCTCATGTCCTCCAATGTTTCTTCTTGTTGTACATTGTGGAAAACTCTCACTTTGTCACTTTTGTGAGGAAAATATCTATACTTGTGGTCTCCTTTACAATCCCAACATTGAATGGGTGTCTTCCTTGGCCTTGGCCCACCTACCTCATCCATTCTATGCTCTCTAAAATATGGCTATCCTTGAGGAATGTTTCTGAAAAAGGGAGGCTTGTTCCCCTTTTGCCTCTGTTCCTTCTTAAACTTCTTCTTGTCCTCCCAAGCCTTCTGAAAACTAGGCTTTCCTTTTTACTGATCATATAAGATTTTTTCTCTCCTTATGGTTTCTTCCAGAGTCTTCGGATCATCATATTGGATTTTATCAATTATGAAAGACGAAATCCCACTCAGGTACCTGTGAATATTCATTGTCTCATCCTTGATGAACGAGACATACTTCAACAGCTCTAAGAATCTCCTTTCATATTCATCAATATTCATGCTGCCCAGTTTAAGTTCAAAGAACTCTTTAATATTTGTATCATAATATATATTGGTGAGGTATTTCTTCTCAAAATCCCTCTTGAATTCCTTCCAAGTGAATTTTTTCTCTCTCATGTGTTGCACTTGCACAAGTTGATCCCACCACATTCATTCCTTTCCTTTCAGTGGATAGATAGCAATTATTCCTTCTGCATGAGAGGAATAATTATGCAGTTGGAAGTATTTCCTCATGCCTAGAATCCATGTCTCAACATCTTCATCATTCTTGTCCTCACCATCAAAAGTAGGAGGTTTGATCTTATTCATTTCTCCTTTCAATTCATCCACCCCATACCTCCTATGCTTCCTAACAGGGGATGGACTTGTGATGTTGTGTTATCTCCTGTTGGAATGCCTTTGGGAGTGATGGAAGTGTATACTACCACTCCTTGATATTCCTTTCCCCTTAGAGGTCCCGTGTAATCCAAATTTTATGAGAAAAACGAAATGAATACATATTATTAAAATATGCTTAACATAAAATAACAAAGATACTGTAAAATTGCTTTTCTATTCAATAAGGAAATAAATTGAAACAGTAAAATGCAGTGGAAAACAAGCTTGTTGGAATGGTGGCGGCTTATCTCTAAGAAGACATGTGACGACTGTGCTCATTCACAAGAAGATGATTACAATGAGGCACTGAAGGAATTTTTACAATAAACAAGAATGTCAAAAACCCTAAACATCCAAAAACCTAACCCTAGGAGATGAAGCGCCAAAAGTCATGTCGGCCCCGTTTGGGTAAGTTAGTACATCAACTTCCTGTGGTCATAACTTTTGCATAAGATATTCGTTTTAGGCGCACGATATCCCGTTGGAAAGGTATATCCTAGGAATACATATTTTCTACTGTGGCAAGCCCTAAAAACATTGTTTACGGCCTCAAAATAGCCCCGCAAGTTAGGGACCCAAAAACTAGGAAAACAATTGGAAAACTAGAAAACTGCCAAAATGAACCAGTTGGAATAGGTGGGAGGCCACCAAAATACATATGGATCAATCCTCCCCCCCTAGGAAGAAATTTTATCCATTACGTTGAGTTCCCCCATCATATGAGGAAATTTCTGTTGAATTTGGCCACGGGTGAGCCACTTGCCTTGGTGTAGGAGTTGCCCTGCTTTGACAACTCGATAAAGCTGGATCCTTTGTTGTTGGGTGCCCTTGATATGTGTGGCCAAAATATGATCAATGGATTCTTGTTGCACACAGTTAGGTTTGATCTCTATTGGTTTTAACTACTATGCTATCTCTGAGGTTTCCAATAATGGTGGGAAATATGGCCAAAGGAGAGCCACATTAAAGACTGGGTGTAGGCCAAGGAAAGGTGGAATGTTGAGAAAAAGAGAATTGTCACCCAAATCCTTGGTGATGGTGTATGGCCCATAACATAGTGGGATAATATTTCAATGGGGCCCTGTAAGGCATTCTTTCTACAAGTGCAACCAAACTTTTTCGCCCACCTGAAACTTATGTGGCCCCAATGTTGATCATGGCGCTACTTGTACTTGGCATTGGAATTTTGTTAAATATCTTGAAACTATTGGCGGATGTGATGGATCCAATGAATGAAACAGGTGCCTTTTTCAACTTCTGATGGAGAAGGATACGATTCAACCGAGGTGGTTGACAGGGGTAGTGAAACATCCATGGGGCACAATGGTTTGAATCCCAACCCCACCTGAAAGGGTCTGTGGCCAGTTGAGCAATACAGGGCTCGGTTGTAGCTATGTTGGACATAAGGAAGAATCTCATCCCATGTGAGAGGGTTCTTGAAATTGTACATGTGCAGGATATGTACGATCATATGATTGACGACCTCAGTTTGGCCATTTGTCTAGGGGTGGAAGGAAATGGATTTAGTGAGCTTGGTATCCAGCAATGACCAAAGGCTCGAACAGAATGTGATGAGGAACTGACTATCCCGATCTGAGACAATGGTTTGTGGGATCCCAAAGTTTACCTAGATGCGTTCAAAGAAGATCTTGGCAGTGGCCTCTGTAGTGATGTTCTTCTTGCAGGAAGCCAAAATCACCATCTTGGAAAAGAGATCAACAACCACAAAAATACATTCATTACCCCTCTTAGTGGATGCGAGGCCGGACATGTAATCCATTGAGATGGATTCTCTTGGCTTGTCAAGAGTAGGCATAGGGGTTTACATGCCCTGTTTCTTAGTGGTCGTTTTGGCAATAGCACAGGCAGTGTAGAACCTGATATACTTGTCGACATCTTGTCAAAGTTTCATCCAGTAGAAATGTTTCTGCAACACTACCACTGTCGTTTCAACACCAAAGTGTCCTTCCACCCGACTGTAGTGAGCTTCCCAAATCAGCTTTGCGTTCTCACTTGATGGAACGTAAAGATGGGCCAGACGACACAACATCTTGTCCTGAAGATGGAAATTAGAGACCATTAAGTTTTCTCCCAACATTTGGTAGGTGGTGGAGAAGTCAAAGTCTGTCTCATAGAGGTGGAGCCATCTGTAGGTCTCATGGCCGCAAGATTCTAGCACTATGTTGAGTGTCATGAATGGAGGTTGGCTGAGGAAATCAACAACTCGGTTGGTACTTCCTATTTTATACTTGATGTTGAGGTGGAACTGTTATAAGTATGTGGACCACTTATGATGGCGGTAATTCTGCAATTTTTCTTGGGCTTGCATGAACTATAGTGGCTTGTGATCAGTGTGAATGATTGTCTCCTTCACCAGAATGTAATGTCTCCACTAGCGGTAGGATTGTACAATGGAGTACATTTATTTTTCTTAAGTAGGGTACTTACGAACAACATCTGATAGTGTCTCACTATGATATTCCATGAGGTGGTCATGTTGAGTGAGAACGATGCCCACAACATAGTCTAAAGCATATTTCTTGATCTCAAAGGGATGTTGTAGGTCTGGTAATGAAATTACTGGGGATGAGCACAAACTTTGCTTCAAGTCATTGAAGGCTTGTTGTTGGGACAGGACCCACACAAATGTTTCCTTACTACAACCCCTGGTTACTTGGCTAAGGACCCATGCGATATGAGAGAATCCCAACATGAACTTGCGATAGAAATTGGGGAGGCCCAATAAGCTTTGAAGCTTAGTGAGTGTGGTTGGGGCCGGCCAGTCACAGATGACCTGAATCTTGGCTAGATCCACATGCACACCATGTTGATCAACGATCTAGCCTATGTAATGGACCTTGTCCATGTCGAAGGAGCATTTTTTTAAGTTTTCATATAGTTTGTGCTGCTGCAGGGTGTGTAGAACCTGTTGAATATGTTGCAAGTGTTATGCCCAAGTCTTGTTGTAGATGAGGATGTCATCAAGATACACCACTTCAAAATTATCGGTGAAAGGCCGCATGATATCTTCCATCATCCTCATTAAATTTGTTGGAGCATTTGTCAAACCAAAGGGCATGACCAACCATTCAAAAAGACCTTCTTTTGACTTGAAGGCATTCTTCCATACATATGTATGTTCTATTGGGACCTGGTGGTATCTAGACTTCAGATCAATCTTACTGAATTATTTGACCCCTTGTGAGATGATCAAGGATGTATTCGATTCGAGGAATCAGGTAGTGATTCGAGACTAAGATTTTATTTAGGGATCGATAATCAATGCAGAGTCGATAGGTCCCATATTTATTCTGCACCAGTACGATTGGGCTCCCACAAGAAGATGAGATGGGATGGATGTGCCCATTGTGGAGTAGTTCTTGGATCTGCCTCTTCATCTCCTCATTTTATAATAGAGAGCAACAGTAGATCGACCCATTGGGTAGTGTTGCACCTGGGGTTATATCGATGGGATGCTTGACTTGGAAATGCAGAGGTACCCCAGTAGGAGATGAGAAGATATTTGAGTATTCTTCCACGAACTTATCCACTTTCTTTTGTTGTGTGGAGAGATCGGTCACGAAGGTCTTGGATGTGGCTGTGATCTTTCGCTAACTCTGATAGAGAATCACAAAGAAGACAAATTTCCCGGTCTAAGATATTACCTTCCTGAATTGCATGGCAGAGATCAAGGAAATATCACTAGGAGGGACTGCCTCGGGTATCTTGTACAATTTCCTGTTCAAAGTAATAATAACACTACGAGGCATAGAATCATATACAACATGAAGTTTCCATAAATAAGGTTGGCCCAAAAGAAAATTATAAACTTTGAGAGGAGCAACATCACACAATACCTCATCTTCGAAGGGCTTGATGTCATATGACAGTCGACATTGTTGCCTGACGCGAAGATCACTTCCTTGGCAGAGCCATCCAATGGTGTAGGAATATGGGTGCAGTGTTGTCGGCAGGGCTAGCTGCTTGATGATCTCTATTGAGATGAGGTTATTTTGGATACCACTATCAACGATGAAGTGCAGCGGGGTGCCTTTTACCCACATCTGCGAATGGAAAAGGTGCTCTCCTTCTTTTGGCTCATCTGGTTCACAAGGCTGGAGCTTGGTGGTAGCAATGGTGGCACTGGGTTCCAAATCAATGATCTGTCTTCCCATTTTTGGTTCTGACTCAGAGTTATAACACACATCTGATTCAGAGGCTTTCAGTTTGGCCACCAGCAAATACTTTGAGTGGAAATCAATAGTGTTATGCCAAGGGATCTTATGGAAGTCACACCACTTCCTGTTATCCTTCTTTGTCTTTCTGGTGTCCTTCTTTGCTTGCGGCTTGGACTAGCTGTCCTGATACTGCCCATATTTTCTCTGTCCTTTATTCTATAGGTTGGGGCCACCCTTTCCTATTTTTTGTTACGAGGGGTTCCCATGCCCAAATTGTCACGTCTTTTGTTTGAGGTTCTCCTTGATTTTGACAACATATCGATAGGTCGTGCCCAAGGACGTGATGTCCAGAAATTCCATTTCAGTCTGGATGTATCTATGTAGAGAACCACGATACTTGATCACCATATGTCGCTCTGAATATTTGATACCCATCTTGGTGCACAGGGTATGGAAGATATTTGTGAAATCTGGCACTGCTTAATCTCTTTCTTGCCGCAGTGTGGTCCATTTGGTATACAAGTCATCATAACTTCTGACATGGCAGTATTGTTCATTAATAACATCCCTGAAGGAGTCCCAGGTGGCCACGATTGTAAATAAAGAGGGTTCCATTGTTTCCTTTTTCTCACAGAAAGTTTCCCACCAATATTTGACATGGCGAACGACTTTGAGGAGCGCAAAAGTATTTTTTTCTCTATTTGAAGAGTTATGGATAGAAAAATACCCTTCTAGTAGATTCAACCACTTGTCTACAACATCTGCTTCTATCTTACCTTCAAATATAGGAATATCGAAGTTGATTTGTACCTAGAAGGGGACAGCGTCTCCGCTCAGGGAATATGCGCCCCATGTTTGTAGCTGCAGAAGGATTTGCGCGAAACTATCCATCAATAAGGAAATAATCTGAAACTGTAAAATGCAGCGGAAAACAAGCTTGTTGGAATGGCGGTGGCTTATCTCTGAGAAGAGATGTGACGGTTGGGCTCATTTGAAAGAAGATTAGTGCAATGAGGCTCTAAAGGAATTTTTACAATAAACAGGAATTCCCAAAACCCTATACATCCAAAAACCTAACCCTAGGAGATGAAGTGCCGAAAGTCATGTGAGTCCTATTTGGGTAAGTTAGTACATCAACTTCCCGGGGTCGTAACTTTTGCATACGATATTTGTTTTAGGCAGACGATAGCCCATTGGAAAGGTATATCCGAGGAATACACATTTTTCTACTAGTTATCAAAGTTTATTTCCAACTATGGAGAGCCCTAAAAACTTTGTTTAGGGCCTCAAAACGGCCCCGCAAGTTAGGGACCCGAAAACTAGGAAAAAAACTGCCAAACTGGAAAACTACCAAAATGAATCAGTTGGAATAAATGGGAGGCTACCAAAATCCATCTGGATCAATCCTACCCCCTTAGGAAGAAATGGTCTCCATTGTGTTGAGTTCCCCCATCAGATGAGGAAATTTCTGTTGAATTTGGCCCCGGGTGAGCCACTTGCCTTGGTGCAGTAGTTGCCCTGCTTTGACAACTTGGTAAAGTTGGATCCTTTGTTGTCGGGAGCCCTTCTTTTGTGTGTCCACAATATTATCATTTGATTCCTGTTGCATGCAGTGAGGGTTGATATCTCTTGGTGCAACTGCTCTGCTATCTCTGAGGTGTCCAATAATGGTGGGAAATATGGTTGAAGGAGATCCATGTTGAAGAATAAGTGCAGGCCAAGGAAAGGGGGAATGTTGAGCGCAAAAGAATTGTCACCCATAGTCTTTTTGATGGTGTATGGCCCATACCAGAGTGGGTGAATCTTTCGATGGGGACCTATAAGGCATTATTTCTTAAAGTGCAACCAAACTTTGTCACCCACGTGAAACTTATGTGGCACACGGTGTTGATCATGGCGTTGCTTGTACTTGGCATTGGACTTCTGTAAAATATCCTAAACCTATTGGCGGATGTGATGGATCTGTTGAATGAACTGGGTGGATTTTTTATCTTCCGATGGAGCAGGAGATGATTCGGCCGAGGTGGTTTCCAGGGGTAGTGCAACATCCATGGGGCCCAATGGTTGGAGTCCCAACCCCACCTCAAAGGGGTTGTGGCCAGTTGAGCTATGAAAGGCTCAGTTGTAGCTATGATGGACATAGGGAAGACTCTCATCCCATGTGTGGGGGTGATTGGAATTGTACATGCGCAATATATGTACAATCATCCGATTGACGACCTCATTTTGGCCATCTATCCGGGGGTGGAAGGTAGTGGATTTGGTGAGCTTAGTATCCAGTAGTGACCAGAGGCTCGACCAGAATCTGTTGAGGAACCGACTGTCCTGATCTGAGACAATCATTTGTGGGATCCCAAAGTGTAGCTAGACACACTCAAAGAAGAGCTTGGAAATGGCCTCTGCAGTGATGTTCTTCTTGCAAGCAGTCAGAATCGTCATCTTGGAAAAGTGATCAACAACCACAAAATCACATTCATTTCCCCTCTTGGTGGACAGGAGGACTGACATTTAGTCCATTGAGATGGATTCCCATGACTTTTCAGGAGTAGGCAGAGGGGTGTACAAGCCCTATTTATTAGTGATCGGTTTTGAAATAGAACAAGCAGTGCAGGACCTGATATACTTGTCGACATCCTGTTAAAATTTCAACCAATAGAAATGTTTTTGCAACACTACCATTGTGTTTTCGATGCCAAAGTGTCCTTCCACATGACTGCAGTGAGCTTCCCAAATCAGTGTTGCACGCTCACTTAATGGAACGCAGAGATGGCCCAGACGACACAAAATCCCATCCTGAAGATGGAAATTAGCGACCACTGATTTTTCTCCCAACATTTGGTAGTGTAAGTTTTAAACCTCTGAAGTAAAGAAATGCATATAGATTTTTAAGAAAAACAAAATTTAATCAATGGCTCATACACAGAGTACATAGAGATTTTATATCGGAAACCCTCAACCAGGAAAAGATTTCTTATATTCATTATATTGAATTTCACCATTCACCATACAATATATACAATGTTTTTAGGTATTCCGTAGATACCAAAACCCTAATCCCTTAAGCCAAGATTAATTTACAAAACTGCTAAAAATAACAAAAACCGCCCAAAAAAAAAATTTGGGGTGTTGCCCCGGGCTACCGCCCGTTGCCGAACACTGCGCATAACCAGGGGGGGGCATACCTGCCCCACCACCGGGAACCCCCTAGGAAAGCGCCCAGTGCACACGACACAAACAGAGCACTAGTGCGAGGGATCTTCAGATGCAGTTGTCATATCTGACGCGCCCACACACACACATGCAAAGAATATAACACATACCCAATAGGTATGTGGTGGAGAAGTCAAGTTTTGTCTCATAGAGGTGGGGACATCCAGAGGTCTCATGGCCGCAAGAGTCTAGCACCATGGTGAGTGTCATGACTGGATTTCGGTTGAGGAAATCAACAACTTGGTTGGTACTTTCTATTTTATACTTGATGTTGAGGTGGAACTGTTGTAAGTATGTGGACCACTTCTAATGGAGGTCATTCTGCAATTTTCCTTGGGTCTGCATGAACTCTAGTGGCTTGTGATCAGTGTGAATGATTGTATCCTTCCCCATAATTTAATGTCTCCACTGGCGATAGGCTTGCACAATGGAGTACATTTCTTTGTCATAAGTAGGGTACTTACAGAAAACATCTTATAGTGTCTCACTATGATACGCCATGGGGTGGTCGTGTTGAGTGAGAACAACACCCACAACATATTCTGAAGCATCTATCTCGATCTCAAAGGGATGTTGTAGGTCCAGTAATGAAAGTGTTGGGGATGAGCACAAATGTTTCTTCAAGTCATTGAAGGCTCCACACAAATTTTTCCTTACTGCCACCCCTGGTTACTTGGATGAGGGGCCATGCGATATGAGAGAATCAAAACACCAACCTGTGATAGAAATTGGCCAGGCCCAAGAAGCTATGAATCTCAGTGAGTGTGGTTGGGGATAGAAAGTCATGGATGAACTGGATACTGGCTATATCCACATGCACACCATGATGATCAATGATGTAGCCTAATTAATGGACCATGTCCATGCCAAAGGAGCATTTTTCCAAGTTTTCATATAGTTTGTGTTGCCGCAGGGTCTGCAGAACCTGTTAAATATGCTACAAGTGTTCCACCCAAGTCTTATTGTAGATGAGGATGTCATAGAGATACACCACTTCAAAATTACTCGTGCAAGGTCGTAGGATATCTTCCATCATCCTCATAAAATTTTCTGGAGCATTTGTCAAACAAAAAGGCGTGACCAACCATTCAAAAAGACCTTCTTTTGACTTGAAGGTGGTCTTCCATACATCTGTATGCTCTTTTGGGACTTGGTTGTAGCCAAACTTCAGATCAATCTTACTAAAGTATTTGTCCCCTGTGAGCTGATCAAGGAGGTCATCGATTCGGGGAATCGAGTACCAGTTCCAGACTATGATTTTATTCAGGGCACGATAATCAATGCAGATTCGCTAGGTCCCGTCTTTCTTCTGAACCAGTATGATTGGGCTCCCACAAGGCAATGAGCTAGGACTGATGTTCCCCTTGTGGAGTGGTTCTTGGATTTTCCTCTTGATCTCCTTGTTTTCTAACAGAGAGTGACGGTAGACCATCCCATTGGGTGGTGGTGCGCCTGGGGTCAAATCGATGGGATGATTAACCTAGTAGTGTAGATGTACCCTGGTAGGAGAGGAGAAGATATCTGAGTATTCTTCCACGAACTTATCCACTTGCTTCTATTCTTTAGAGATATCGGTCGCAGAGGTCTTGGATGTGGTTGTGATCTTTCTCTTACTCTGAGAGCAAATCACGAAGAAGACAAATTTCCTGGTCTGAGAGATGACCTTCCTGCATTGCTTGGCAGAGATCAAGGAAATAACACTAGGAGGGGCTGTCTTGGGTATCCTCTACAATTTCCTGTTCAAAGTAATAATAACACTACGAGGCCTAGACTCATATACAACCTGATGTTTCCATAAATAAGGTTGTCTCAAAGAAACATTACAAAATTCGAGAGGAGCAACATAACACAATACCTCGTATTTGAAGGACTTGATGTCATACGATAGTCGACACAGTTGGCTGGCGCGGATATCTCTTCCTTGGTGATATTGTATTCTAAATCCTTAGGTGTATATTCTACTCTGAATAAGTGTGCATCTAGGAGGTCATCGTCTATGCCTGTTGGATCTTCTCCTATTTCTAGTCATGACAGGTCATCAGATTGAATGTTCTTTTTCCCTGGTCGAATGATTAAGTCAAATTCAAATTATTGAAATAATAGTAACCACTAACAGATCTTTCCTTGATGGATTGGCTGATTGACTAAGTATTTCAATGCTTGATGCTCTACAAAAAAATTAAAAGGGGTTTCCAATAAATAATGACAGAACTTTTGTAGTTTGAAAATCATTGATAAGGATTCTCGTTCTGTGGTCGAAAAGTTTCTTTTACATTATTCATATTCTAACTTGCATATTCATTTGGGTGATCCATTGTGTGATCATATGGTTGAGCTAGAGCCGACTCGATAGCTACTCTCGATCCATCGACATGGACATGAAACTTTATCGACCATTCTGGAAATTTGAGAATAGGTGCTTCGACCAACTTCTTCTTTAGAAATTTGAAGGATTCTTGGCAGTCTTGGCTCCATTTGAATTCAACATATTTTCGTAGAAGCCTGTCCATTTGGAAGGTGATGTCTAAGTAGTGGTGTATAAACTTCCTATAGTAGCCAGTATGACCCAATATAATTTTGATCTATTTTTTATTTACGGGGGGTTTTAGATCAAGGATAATATTTATTTTAGCTATATCAACCTCCACTCCATATTTACATACCACATGTCCTAGAAATATTCCAATAGGTGTTGAGAATATGCATTTTGGATGTTAAGTGATAGTTGAATCTATCTGCAACATTCTAACATAAGTCGAAGCCATTGTATGTGATTTCTGAGTAGACTATAGATTGTCCAATCGTTGAAGTATACAACCATGGTTTTGTAGATGTACTCTTGGAATGCTTTGACCACTCTTTCTGAAAAAACTGTTGGCACGTTCTTTAGTCCGAATGGCATGACTCTATAGGGGAAAGATCCAAATTATGATACAATTTTTTTTTTCCTGATCTTCTTTTGCGATTGGAATCTGGTTATATCCTAAAAATTCAGCATTAAATGAATAACATTCATGACCAATGACTTCATTTATGATTTCATCAACAAAAGGGGTGGGGAACGGATCTGACATAGTCTATTTGTTCATTCCCCGAAAGTTGACACAAATTCTTAACTTATTTGGATCAAGCTTCTTTGGTTGTACAACCATCAGAATCACCCATTCTTCTTTGTCGATAGGACAAATAATTATTGCTTGTAACATTCCTTCGATCTCCTTTTTAACTATTGGTCTGTACTTATGTGCTAAATTGTATGGTCTCTTTTTAATTGGTTTTGATCCTAGGATCAGTTCGATCTTCATTTAACCTATTTCCTCTACAATTCCTTTCAAGTCCTTATAGTCTCATGCAAAAACATTTTGGTACTCTTTTAATCTTAAGAGGTCATAGGTTCAAATCCAAAGGGGGGTAGGGTATGTATACCTTCGTAGACTTTACCAGTCAAATCGTTGGGTGGAGGGGGGTCCCTTGTCCCACAAACAAGGGGGTCTCATACACCAATTTGGTTTGTTGGCTTGGTCGTGACCTTAAAAATAGATTATTATTATTAATAATAATAGACTGACTATGTCGGTTTTTTGCTTATCAGACCAATAATCACCTACTCTCACCATTTTTGGTCAGTCATCTTTTGATATGTCAAATTATTTCATTCTTATTTCTACATCCATCCATTTTGGTGGATTTGCTTCGTCGAGATGGGGTTCTTCTTCTTCACTTTTCGTAAAGCTTTTTGGGAAGTTGAGTTGTTCTGTGTCTTTGTGTTTTGTTGCTATGCTTAATAATTATTTCACATGATTTTGTAATGCTAGATGGTATTTATTTCATTTGAAGCTCTGTCCTAGCCATTTTGTATTATCCATATCAATCCTTCAAGCAATTGATATTTCCTTCTTTTCTACCAACACAAAGTTGCATGTCGATGTCGATTCTTCATCGACCGCCATATTTTATTTTTATTTCTCTTGAGCTGGTGAAGGACTTTCTAAAAATATTTTTATTTGGTTTGTTGCATCTTTCAAGTGCTCCTCTACGGGATTAAATTCTAATTCTTGGACAACATTTCTTTTGATTTTGGCCTAGTTGGAGGTGTGATCGCATGCTTCTTCAATTTTGTAACATTTTCTTGGTATTTCGTCTAATGTACTTAGGAACATATGGGGCCATACCCTTACATCCTTGTATCCAATTATTTACCATTCTCTTTCATATGGGTCGAGTCGTTTGATGACCTATGCTGAGATGAGGTTCTTCTAGTTACCGCTATCAATGACAAAGTGCAGCGGGGTGCCTTTTACCCACATCTATGAATGGAAAAGGCACTCGCCTTCTTCTGGCTTGTCTGATTCACCAGGCTAGATCTTGGTGGTAGCAATGGTGGCACTAGGTTCCATGTCAATTATCTGTCTTCCAGTTTTTGGTTTTGACTTAGAGTCAGAACCCACATCTGATTCAAAGGCTTTCAGTTCAGCCACCAGCGAGTGCTTTGAGCGAAAATCAACAGTGTTATGACAAGGTCTCTTATGGAAGTCGCACCACTTCCCAGTATCCTTCTTTGTCTTTCCAGTGTCCTTCTCTGCTTGCGGCTTGGATTGGTTGTCCTTATACTACCCATCTTTGCTCTGTCCTTTTTTTTGTAGGTTGAGGCTGCCCTTTCCTAGATTTTTTTGTGAGGGGTTCCCAAGCCCAAATTGTCGCATCTTTTGTTTGAGCTTCTACTCGATTTTGACAGCATATCGATAGGCCACGCCCAAGGACGAGATGTCCAGAAATTTCATTTCGTCCTAGATGTATCTATGTAGAGAACGGTGATACTTGAGCACCATATGTCGCTCTGAATCTTTGATACCCAGCTTGGTGCATAGGGTATGGAAGATATTTGTGAAATCTGGCACTGCTTGGTCTCTTTCTTGCTGTAGTGTGGTCCATTTGGTATACAAGTCGTCATAACTTCTGACAGGGTAGTATTGTTCCTTAATAGCATCCCTGAAGAATTCCCAGGTGGTCGCGACTATAAATAATGAGGGTTCCTCTGTTTCCCTTTTCTCACAGAAAGTTTCCCACAAATATTTGACATGGGGAACGACTTTGATGAGAGCAAAAGTAATTTTTTTTCTACTTGAAAAGTTATGGATAGAAAAATACCCTTCTAGTAGATTCAACCACTTTTCTATGGAATCTACGTCTATCTGACCTTCAAATATAGGAATATCAAAGTTGATTTGTACCTTGAAGGTGGCGATGCCTCCGCTCGAGGAAGATGTGTCACATGTTCGAAGCCACCGAAGGATTTGCATGAGACTATCCATCATCTCACTCCTTTGTTGGGTGAGGGATTCCTTAAGCAACATTTTGAAAGGATCTCCTGTCCCGTCATCTTTCTTTTCTCCTGCCATGAGAGGTCGTTTGGGCGTGTGAAGGCTTTTGTCCTCAAGAGAAACAAGCTAGAGACCCAATTCTTTGTACCCTAACCTCGTTGGGGACATGCATTAAGACAACAAGCAGCAGACCGATATGATACCACTAATTTGGATTTTATGAGCATAACAAAATGAATACATATTATTAAAATATGCTTAACACATAATAACAAAGATACAGTAAAATAACACAGAATAAGATGAAACTGTAAAATGCAGCGGAAAACAAGCTTGTTGGAATGGTGGAAACTTATCTCTGAGAAGAGATGTGGCGGTTGTGCTCATTCATAAGAAGATGATTACAATGAGGCTCTGAAGATTTTTTTACGATAAACAGGAATGTCAAAAACCCTAGACATCCAAAAACCTAACCCTAGGAGATGAAGTGCCAAAAGTCATGTGGGCCTCGTTTGGGTAAGTTAGTACATCAACTTCCTAGGGTCGTAACTTTTTCATACGATCTCTTTTTTAGGCGCACTATAGCCCACTGGAGAGGTCTATCTGAGGAATACACATTTCGATTATGGAGATCCCTAAAAATGTTCTTTAGGTCCTCAAAACGGCCCCGCAAGTCAGGGACCCGAAAACTAGGAAAAAATTGCCAAACTGGAAAACTGCCAAAATGAACCAGTTGGAATAGGTGGGAGGCCACCAAAATACATATGGATCACCGTGTCTTCCTTATTTCCTGGAACCACTCTCCTTATCCAAATTCCTTTCAATTTTATCTAGGATTTTTATTATCTTCGTGTTGAAGTCTTTTTGTTGTTCATTGCCTTTCATAAGCCTTTCATTATCAGCCTTGTGGCTATGGACATTTGTCTGCAATTTTCTGAGGGCCTCAGCCCGATTTATGTCTTCTTCCTTTCCTCCTCCATGTCCATTGGATTTGTTTCTTTCCATGCCCAACTGGACATTCATCCCTATGATTTCAACTTCTTGGATGTAGACTTTCTATGTATCATCCATCCCTCTACACTTTGGATATAATTCTATTCAGTTCTGACAAGTGTTAACTCTACAAAAATGTGTAGCCAACAGAAGCTTGTCAGATTAATTGATTCATCATTTTATAAAAACATGAACCATTTTGGTTCAATAACGTATCAGACTTCCTTCCTCTGATTTTATGAGTGATTGTCTGTTCAATTCAAATTCTAGGTGAACATTTATCTTCTATTGTTCAAGATCTTTCCAATGCTTATTTCCACACTCAATTCTGAGTTTCGAGCGACGAAGAATTGTACTACACGCACGCTGAGAAAAGTCTGTGCGCTCTAGATCCGAGAATTTGTAATTCTTTCCTTATTCAACATGGAAGTTAGAACTAGTGGGAGATTTGATCCCTAATATGGATAGTTTAATAAAGTATATCCAAATCTAAACCAAAGAGATGGTATATAATATATCATATTTACCAAATTCAGAACATTTCCACTTCATTATGAGGGAGATTTGTAATTCTTTCCCTACTCAACATGGAGTAAATTATCTTTAGTAAATTTATCCAAATCTAAACCAAACCAAAGAGATGATGTATAATACAACCTCAGTGGACCTAATGACTAAGAACATGTGTTTTCTCATTGGAAGAAGTTACAGGTTCAAATTGAGAGGGAGTAGGATATGTATATATTTGTAAACTTTAGCAGTCAAATCCCCTCTGCCTTTCATTCACCTTGTGTAGCAAGAGAGAGGGCCAAAACGTAGATAGATAGTCATATTGCATGTTGTTGAAACCAATATAACAACAAATACTAATGGATCCATGGATACTAATGTTAAGCCCTAATATTGGCTCATTACCACTTAATTGGGGCATATTAGATTAGTAATGTTATTTTATTTATGTCGGCTTTAGGCCATTAGTTGTGATTTATATTAGTAATGTTATTTTATTTATGTCGGCTTTAGGCCA
>SNQJ01S0024632.1:0-19054 GCA_010110895.2 Picea sitchensis | reverse complement strand
AAAAATCATTTTCTCAATGCTATAATTCGAATTGAGCTTGTGGTGAATATCAATTCTAAGATATTTGTATGAAGTCACTTCCTCCAAGTTGTTGTTGTCATATACAAAGGTATCATAAGAGATATTATTGGATTTAATAATCATGACCTTAGTCTTATCAGTATTAACAGACATACCCATATTGGAGCAAAAATCATTGAGTATTCTTAGTTGGTTTTCAAGATCATAGGGACTCCTTGCCATAAGAACGATATCATTGGAATAAAGAAGAAGATTGATGACTATACCAGTGAGAGTAGGGCCAACACAACCTGTTTTTTCCAAGCATTCTTCTAACTTGTCAATGTATATGCCAAAAAGGGTAGGGGACAAGGGACAACCTTGTTTGACTCTGATATTGCAGTTAATCTCTTTTGACCAACCCTCAGTGTTTTTAAACTTAGTAATAACATTCTCATACATCCTTATTGCAACAACCCTCAACTCGAGAGGCACTTTTATCTCTTCCAACCTATTTCAATTTTTTTTCCTAGGAACCATGTCAAAAGATTTTCTAAAGTCAACAAAACAACATAAAAGATTGGTTTTAGTATTGCGGAACTCCTCTGCAATGATCCTAAAGGTAACAAGATGGCCCACAGTTGAATGATATCTCTTAAACCCAACCTAGCCTTTATCTCTTTTACCGTGACTTTCTAGCCAAACGCTAATCTTCTTGTCCAAAATAATTCCATAAAGCTTGGCTAAAATCGGGCTATTCATGATGGTCCTATAATTAGAGGGAATGTTTCTATCCCCATTTTTAAAAATAGGAACAACGAGGCTTTTCATCCAGGGTTTAGGGAAGCCCTACTTGACTGCTAAATTGAAGAGCTTGTGTATGTGAGGGATAAGGATTGGCCCTTCGATTTTAAAAATTTCATCTTGGTAGCCTTCAATGTCCTTATCTTTCCCATTTGCAAGACGCTTAACCCTAAACTCTATGTCATCTAAAGAAAAAACTTCTTCCTTTGTAGGGACAATAGGAATGGTGTCCATGGCATCAGGGAACTCATAAAGACTTTTAAGGTAGGAATTACAATCCCTTAAGGGAATCCTATTATTTTATTTAGTATTGTGTTTTAGAATTTGGCTCCAGAACTTCTTAGGATCCAACTTGTATAGTTGTGAAAGTTGCTCTTGCCTTTTATTGATATAGTATCTTTTTTTCCTTTTAATTAGGGATTTGTACATATTGATCTTATCGAGTTTTAAGGGCTCATTAGAAGCATCCGTAATGGATTTTCTAGCAATTTTACATTCTTTATCATACCAAAGGTTGGTCGTTCTATTATTCTTTTTATAGGACACCTCGAAAGAGAACTTGTTAATAGAAGTGGAAAGGGTAGTTGTAAAATTATGATAGAGTTCTTCAATGTTGTCCTTATAAGTTAGGAGGTTTAATTTACTATTTAAATCCTTTAGGAAAATGTCAACTTTACTTTTGTTAAAGCACAAGTTCCTTTGACTATCAGAATTCTCTTCAATGGTGCTCCTATGCATGGAAAATTTTAGATTTAGGGTTAAAGGTTTATGATCAGAGTCAGACTTGTGGTCATTTAAAAGGTTAAAAGTTGTTATTTTGTTGGAAATGGGGATATCAGATATCACATAATCTACAACAATACTACCTAGCCCATGAATACATGTCATCTAGTTGGAGTTTGGCCACTTCATTAGTCCATTGCAAATTATTAGGTCTTCATAATTGTAGAGCTTGACCAACTCAGTACCAAACAAGTTCTCAATTAGGTCTTCAGAGATTCTTTTGTAGCTATTAGATAAAACAAGGTCCTCATCTAGCCATAAAGGATTATGGTTGGACTCATTACTTAAAAGAGTAGCTTGTTTAGTTGCAGTCCTAACATTCAAGTCTCCTAGCAGTAGGATATTACCTTCATTTTTCAAAATAGAAATATCTTGTTCTAAATTATTATAGGGACAATTTTTATCTAGATTATTTTTCTTATAAAAAGTAGAATTAATAGGTGCAAAATAACAAATTGCTATATACATCTTCTTAACAATGGTGTCTGAAATTTCTATCCAAATGTATTGATTAAGAGGGTCAATCTTATGAAGTTGAATGTGAGGAGAAATGCTCTTTCTAATATGAAAAGCTATGCCTCCTATCCCTCTACGATGAGATTTTTTGTTCCATGCCGACCACAAGAAAAATCCTTCTATGCTAGGGACCTTAGACTCCTCATGCTCCCAAGTTTCAGCTAGATAGATAATATCAATATCACTCGGGATCCAACTTATCATAGGACCTTTGCGCCATGGAAAGCCATGACAATTCCAAAAAGGATCCTGAGTGTCCCAAATTCCTATTTATTATTATCCTTCTCGTCTCTATCCCTAACAATAGCTTTTTGATTTCTAATTATTATCCATTTTCCTTCTTTCCTGGCTTCTTTTACCTTTTGAACTTCCTTCCTTAATTCAACTTGGTCTTCGGGAATGAGGTCTTCATTTATAAATATTCCTGACCCTTTTAAGCTCAGAGATTTACTAAGTATTCTATATGTATGGTCATTACAACTTACTTTGACACAGATCAACCTATCTTTGTGATCAACTATTTTTCCTAGCATCTTTGCTTCTATGAGGTAAGTTGTATCAATTTGTGATTTATTTTTTAATTCTTCTTTTACTATTGCTAGTGTATCCTCCTCTTGTTCTTTTATACCAAAAATTATGAGGTTCAAGGCTCTTTTATTATGCTCATGGTCCAGTTCGATTATCTTATTCATTTCCTTTTTGATGGGTTTGATATCCAATTTGTTTTCCATATTACTAAGGGTCAAATTGTTGGTTAGTTTTTCTTCTAGCTCTTTAATCCTATCTCTCAAGTTGTGGTTTTCTTCAACCCCTCCTTCTTGGGTTGATTGTTTATGTTTTTCCATCTCTTGAATTATATCCTTCATTGTTTGCAATTCACTCTTGAACCCTAAGAATCTATCCTCTATTTGAGTTTGAATGGTATCTTTAATTTTTTAATAATCTATTTTTAAGACCACGACTAAGCCACACCAAATTGGTGTATGAGACTTCCTTGTTTGTGGGACAAGGGACCCCCTCCGCCCAACGATTTCATTGGTAAAGTCTACGGAGGTATACATACCCTACCCCCCTCTGAATTTGAACGTGTGACCTCTTAAGAAGAAACACATGTTCTTAACCATTAGGCCCACTCAACTATATTTCCTCTATTAATGCCCCCACCCTCATATATATGAGGGTGGGGGCATTAATAGAATAAATATAATAATAACTTCAAAATATATATATATATATCATTTTGCTCAAGTAAGAAAAAATAAGACTTCTTATATATAATAAATCAAGATAATATTAAATAAGAAGAAATATTAAATCAATAAATAAAGATAATATTAAATAATAATAAATAATAATAAATATTAAATTAATGATAAATCAATACCTTTGTTTTACTAAGAAAAAACCTTTGTTGTACTAAGAAAAAATAAGACTTGTGATATATAATAAAAAACTGATAATATTAAACAATCAATAATCAATATTAATTAATTAATGAAAAAGGAGTTTATCATTGATTTAATATTAGTTTGGATTTGTTTTACCAAATGTATAGTGGATACCAATCAAAAAAGTTCATTTAAAATAGGTAGAATATTTACTTGAGATCAACATTATTTCTATTTTTTTTAAACCAAAACTTAACTTAAATTGTATTAAAAAGGGTTGTGTTGAAGAAATAATAACAAAAGCTTACAAAACAAGGCTTCCAACCTGTTAAAATTTCTAGATCTATAATAAAGGGGGAAGTGTGTCTAATAAAACTATTTTTGATCTCATTTGAGCTGATTACATCTTAATAATAACTAATTAGACATCATATAACTTAAAAAAACATACATTAGTTATAAGAGAAATAGTAAGAAATTCCAAGAGCTTCATGGGCTCTGGGAGAAACTCCTTCTTCAGTCTCCATGGGGATAATGCCTCAGTTGCTCGTACCTGAATCATTATTATCTCCTTCTTCTTTTGAATGTTGGTCCCCATGAATGTAGGATGTCATTTCCATAGGTTGGGTGTTGAGTTGGGCCTTGATATGTTGTATTTTTTACTCCATTTTTTCCATCCTCCTGTTTAGAGCTTCCAGGGCCACTTTTTTTTCTTGATTTCTAGATATAGTCAGGTTGGCTATGGCCTGATCAAAATCCTCGAATATTATTGATAGGTAATGGAGGGCCAAGCTATTTGAATGTGCTATCTACTCACTCCTCCTAATCACTTTCCTGAGATCATTCCAGAAAGGATCCATGAGAGGAGGCTCCAAAATCCCTCTATGAAGAGAACTAGATCAACAAAAACCCAAGTCTCGAACCCAAAAAAATGTTAACGAGAAACTGTGGCAAGGAAAGGACAAATTTAAGAAACCACAACACTTACCCATGCCATAGTTGGATAACATGATGAAAATAGAAACCTCTCTAATAACATCAGTGATTTAGAGAAAACACACAAGACACTCTGTTACCAATTGATTAGAACGAGCAAGGAAGGAATTAGTCTACAATAAACCTTTTCTACTGATAGCATACCTAGGTACCACCTACTTAAGATGTATAGAACATGACCCATCGAGCAATAAAAAACTACAGCGCAAAATCATCCCTTGAACAGGTAGCTCTATGACACCCTGAACAACACGAGAAATATATGACAAAACAAAGGAAAAATCCAAGGATGAATCCATTGAAACCTCCTCAAAATAGGTACACCACACAAACAAAAAAACCAACACACACAGAAATTTAATTCACGTATGTGTGAAGAGAGGTGCTCGACCCCAGATAGTCGCCACCTGCCAACTCGAGGGCACGATAAATGAAATGGGAGAGGACATTAGGGAAAGACTTGAGTCCCTTCCCACCCCATTAATCAATAATTCACCCTTTCTTAGTCTAGTTGTAACATCATGAGTTTTAATCCCCACAAATTGCAATGTAGTTATATAAATGTGAATTAAGCTAGTGAGACGATGTGATTGGGGTAAAGAGCTCATAATGATTAATATGGTCGGGGGATGAATTGTATATTATGGATAATGAAATAATTATTAAAAATATTAATCATTGGTTGCGATGCAAGATTGATGAAAATGATGGGGGGATATGATTCCACAAGAGAGCGGGATCCAAGGGGATTTTATTATTGGGTATTAATCCAACCCAGATTCGTGAAACTATTATAATTGTGTAAACCTTTTATTTCATTGTTGAGTGTTCTCAAAGCCAATGATTAAACTCATGTAAGAGGGTGGGTGTGAGAAGTCACATTCCTTAGTTATTGGGGAGCATGGGATTGAAGTACAATCATCTTTGGGAAGAGTGGGAATCAATAAAACAAATGAAAAGAAGGGAAATTCGTATGCAGAAGGGAGATAGATTTTACATGTAGATTTTGGGAATCAAAGGAAGAGTTGAATGTTGGAAAGAGCATTGGCCATGATATGCTTGAAGATGGTCATTGTTTGGTCATGTGTTATGTCAAAAATGAGTCATGTGTGCCTGTAAAATAGGATGTAATCCTATAATGTGTTTCACGTTGAGGAAATGGCTTAAGAGCCTTGTGAAGGTTATTGTGAGCACTCCTGAAATAAATTTGAGAGTTCCTAAATCCCCTAGATAAGAGATTCCTCACCGACCAAGTGCATTAGAAGCCCTGATAAATGAATGGTACAACTTGAGAGACTGTGAGTAGTGAAGGGGGTACATTCTTTGGGTTGTGTAGGTTGTGGGGAAGAGAGAATTCGTGGATTGGAATTGTTGTAGGAGTAGATCCTCGATTTGGGTTTTTGAGTGTGGAGAGTGGACAACCATCGATCCAGATATCCTTGTGGACTCATTGCCTCATCTCGGCGGTGGTCTATTGTTGAGAGAAAATGAACAACAATGTTTATGGATAAAAGGTTTATCTTTCGTATGCAACCACTTAAATTACATTTATAAACATATAAGTGTTTATGTTGTGTTATTTATGATTATTTTGATGTGAAAAAGATATATGAATGACGTGTTATGTTTTGTTGGGTTTGCATGCATTCATGAATTTATAAATGTTGTATATGCATGGATAAATCAACATGTTGTTTACTGTAAGTTTTTATGGGCCTATTGCCCCTTGGTTTTATGTTATATATATGAAGGAGTTTTTAATTCAATTTTTAGCAGGCTAAGTCGTTTTACGTAGTGACGTGACTCAACATGGTTGTTGGGTACATTACAGAGTGGTATTAGAGCTGTAGGTTACAACATCAAGCCTTCAAGGGGCTTGCTACAAGACATAATTTCTTGAGTAAAATTATCTTTTTGTTCTTTAGTATGAGAAGTATATAAAGCACTTGAAAGCACTTGAATGTTAAACTTTATTTTGTAAATAGTTTACTAGTTTTTAAGAAACTATCCTTTGAACTTTGACTCTCACCAATCTCTTATTTGGTGATGAAATGACAAATTATTGGATTATTTTATGAGAGTTACATTTCTCACATATGAAGCTTTTACAAATCCAAATGAGAATATGCATTGAGAACATGCTATGACCATTGTGCTTGGAGATCCATTGGCTTTTCCTAGTAACCGAGGATTCGAACTGAGTTGCCAGAATGAAAGGAATTGTTGGTTTGTTGATCTTGGGTTGTTACAGACAATTTTTTCACATTGAGTTGGGCATGAATACTAAGAGGAAGCAAGGAAAAAGAGTACCAAAGTTGGAGAAAGGAGGATTTATTAATTTAGGAGCACATTGGAGTGTATTATAGTTGGAAATTGAAGAGCAAGGTTGGGAGGCATGAAGAGTAAACTCCTGAGTGAGTTCCACCATATCAACATGTGTTTGTTGTTGATTTTACTGGTGGTGTTTCTTGGCAGTGAGTTCCTTTGAGTTCCCAGTAGAGATATTCCTAGCTACCTAAGCTAGAGAGACCCTAATAAATGAATGTGTCACCTGATGGACTGAGAGAAGTGAAGAGGTACATAGTTGAAGGAGAATATCAATGGGTTGTGTGATAAAATGTGAGATGCACCCTTCGCTTGTGGATTCTTATTCCCGTCTAGGGGGTGACTTGCTATTGAGATTTAGAACAACAAGTCTATGGTTGGGTGGATCATCATTCCCAAGAAACAAGCAACTGGTTGCACAAGTGTTTTAAAAGATAAGTGTTTATCTATTTCTTGAGTTATTTCATGAGTTTAATTACTCTGCTTAAATGATCTATTGTTGTTGTGAATGAGTTTATTAGATGCATTCAAGAATGATGTAGATGTAGTTCATGATTGTATTAGAATATGGTTAATAATGTGAACTAAATCTTACCTCGTAAACTACAATAATTGAGCCAACAAGAAAAAAAATTGTTTTTAGGTGAATTCCTCTTTGTAATGTTTCGAGGACATTACACTAGTGTCCCCTTTGGCTTGATGATCAACAATGGAGTTTAAGTTTCTTTTTACATGATAAAGATTGAATTACTTGAAGTTTTTACTGAGCGCAATAACCTGACTTATTATCCCATCGAATAAGTTGGTTCTAGATTGAGATCGATTAATGAACACTTTGATTATGATTATTGAATCTATGAAAGCTCAGAACTTGTTAATATTCTTTTCTCTAGCAAGAATTAGCCCCTCAAGTAAGTTTTAGCTATATATTGTTTTAAGTGGCTCTCAATCCCCATGAGTAAAGGATATCAATGTTACCTCCGGGATCTAAAAGTCTCTCTAGAGCCCTTCCCACCCCATAATTATTTCTAATTTTATAATGGCAACAATGTTAATAGTAAATAATGACTTAGCATTTTTTTCATCCGAAAGGATTGAATTTTAGAGAAAATATGTAATTGCTTATTTATACTCTGCCAACTCTTACTCTCAAACAAATGGTTTTGTAGAGTCCACATGCAAAATCCTTATTAGAGTCTTAAAAGGAACCATTAAACATAATTAGATGAATTGACACTTCACATTTCTTCATGGTTTGAGTAATACCTAAAATTGGCATTAGTAATCCTCCATTCCCTTTGGCATGTGGAAAAGACTCCATTATTCCTACTCAACTAGAGTTCACAAATTTGTCTTTGATAACCAATTTGTTTGATGACGAAGATCATCCAAACTCGAGATCATCCAGGACTCAACAAGAGGCACAATCCATTCTTTCAATTAGAGGAACACTGTTCACCATCTTTTAGTGTACTTAAATCCTTTGATTTAGATTTGGAATCGGTGCTTACTTGCACACAAATAGCCCATGTCCTCGCATAAATTAACCTCGTAGTTTCCAAGGTTTACACAAGTATTTGAGAATTAAACGAAAAGGAACAGATCGATAATTCATTAGGTCGAATTAAATGGTGAAGATTACCCATGTCTCTTCGCTCAATGAATCATATTGTTTAGTTGAGAGGTTGAAAAATTGGTGATTTTGGAAGTTTCCATTGCCGACTGGAAGAAGTAGAAGCTCGTTTACCTTGTTTTGCTACAGGTTTTGTCAATTTAGATTCCCTCACATTTATGGGAAGCTTCTCTATAGCAACATTTGTGGGAATTTCTTGGATGTATACTTCGGAGCCATAATAATGAGAGACCACTAATGAAATTACAGTCCGTTGGAAAACCTTACACATTTTTCATTTTGGAGTTCTGTTGAATTTGAAGTTGTTACCCCTTACAGGGGTGACACTCTTGGATACCATTGCAAGGGAATATTGTTGTTGATTGTATGTGGAGTCATGATCATTCTCAAGTACGAGTACGAGCCAGATGTTACCCCCTCCAAGGGTGACACTTTTGGATGTCATAGGGTATCATGTCATTTTGGAATTGTGTTGAATTTGGACCTGTTACCTCTTACAGGGGTGACACTCTTGGATACCATTGCGAGGGCACCATGTTGTTGATTGCATGAGGAGTCATGATCATCCTCAAATAGGAGTACAGGACATATTTTACCCCCTCCAAGGGTGATACTTTTGGATGCCATAGGGTATCATGTTGTTGATTGCATGAGGAGACATGTTCATCTTTCCAAACTTCTTCATTGATCTCCATCAAATTCATGATTGCCAGCTCAACTATGGTATAACCTCGGATGAAAAATGGTATGGTATGGTGTGGTTCTTAGATGCTTCATTTAATACATGTTTGGATTTGATGATATAACTTCTTATCTTGTCCTAAAATGGTAAACATCTAACGACTATTCTTTGGCATTTCATAATCTTATATGTTTTTTTTTTCCTCGTAGTACCTTGGGAAACATGTTTTCTCTTAGAAGTGTGTGGTCCCTTGACTAACTTGTATCAGTAGTTGTCTAGGATAGATAGCCTTATCCACATTGTAATCATGCTAAGTAGTTTCCATTTCCCTTGTTCATTCATTCCATTCACATAAAAAAATTATCCTCGTAGTGTATGATTTCTCAAAGGTCCAAAGGAAAGATAAAATATAAATACCTGAAATAAACACAACCACTAAAGCTAAGAGGTGAAGAGCACAATTAAAATCCAATAGTTAAACTTGAGCAATTCCCCTCGCTATGAGGCCAATGCCCATGTCTCTCATTTGTCTATGAGTATCTAAATAAAAGGGACTTTTTCAATAAACTGAACATTTAAATAAAAAGGCTTAAGGGGTAATAAAAAACAGTCTTGAGGATGATAACTCAATGCTAATATTCCTCAAGAAGGCATTTATAATGAAAAAAAATCCTCACTAAATAGAGCTAGATGAATAATGAAAAATAATATGTGTGCATGTCTAAGACTTTGAAGGTTGTCACATGAACCTGTTTCCCTTCCTTTTTCATCATTATTAATCATTATTATATTTATTTCACCTATATACTTAATAAGTATTGGTGTCTTAGGATTTGACACATGTATAAGGGTCAATGYTGTGCCCCTTGGTAAGCCTTAGGCAAGAATTAAAACTAACCCCTTTGTTATGATCTRTTGAAGGATGTCATGAGGTGCTACCAATTAATAGTTTGCTAAGAGGCTAGACCCATCAATTGGAATAGGTATTATGCATTGGGATGCATGCATTTATGTGGATATTGGCACTTTTTGAGAAACTCACCTCCTTTGGAATCTATTTGGTCCTTACCTATGATTTTTATATTGTATTTGACCTCTTCTAAGAGGGACATTGTACATTGTGAGCATATTATTGAATTATTATATTATAACGTGTATGTTGTCCATGGTTTTAAGGATTTCAAGCTCATGGTTTTGGGCTATGAGTGGTTTTACATTGTAATTTAGGAGGCTTCTCACCTATAAAGGAGAATTCCTCCTCCATTTGAAATCTTGGAGATTAATGAGAAGTCGGGCTATAAGATCTATTGTGTATCTATTTCTCTTCATGTGATGTTTTATAGCATTTTCAACAGTTAGAATAACTTTCTTTGATATTGCTAGGAATAGCATTGGCTACTACAAGGTCAAAGAAGTAATTTAATGCTCCAATTGGAAGGGTTTAAGGTAAGATCTCTCACCAGCCCTTTGATAGTTAAATTTTCTTTCTCATGCATTAAGAGATAAGCCGTCTAATGGATCTTTTATTTTTCTTGGATCATCTTTAAGTTCACCTTGTCTAGCACCAAGAAAGAATCCTCACACACCAATCCTCCCTTGAAGCCTTGAAGAATTATGTCAAGCCCTGGGTGGTGCTTGAGGGGCAATCCTCTCAGTACCCTTTAACACTATTCTTCGTAAACTCTAAAATTCACACTAAATTGAAGTGATGACCACATTTTCCCTCTAAGGCACTATTATTCTTGTTAGGTTCAACCACCTAAACCTTAAAAATCAAATTTCCCTTAGGGTTTATTCTAGATTGTTTGAACTTTATTGACACGTCATTTACTTAATGCTAATTGGTTTCAATGATTGTCTTCTTGGTTGGCATTTTTTAGGGTTTGATTTAATTATTTATGGTTCATCTATGTATAACGCCCAAACCCTCGTGTAACAAGGCATCAAGAATCAAATTCAAGTCCTTGTTGGTACATTAAAATAAGATTATGCTTGGATCGATTATATTGAGATATATGTGACATTGGTTTTGCTCCTGGCCACCAAAACGATGCCAAATAGAACCTAGCGTCCTCATTTTGTTTCTTCTACAAAGATAATGTGGTCGTCCATTTCTGAAAGGATAGATCGTGTGCAGAATTGGTAGGACTTCATTCCCCTCCAACATTTAGGTACAATCCTCATCTACTGTTCTTGTGATAATCAAGCGACTTAGACTAGGGATAAACGACCCATCAGAATTGATAAAATGAGAAGTAAAGAAGATAATACAAAGAAGACAAAATTGGGAAAATTAGAAAATGAGCAGAGCACACTAGTATTGAGTATATATCTAAGATAAATAGGCTTGAGAAAATCAAGAAACCAAACAAGAGATCCTAACTAACTTGTACATCTCGCCAAGACAACTGGCAGTGTACAGTCACACACTATTGAGGTTACTGATATATTAAACACTCCCTCTTAAACTCAACAGTTAAAAACATCAGCACTGATAATGCCCAAGTGTTGTCTCTGAAAATCAAAAATGGATTTTCGTAGTGGCTTTGTAAAAATATATGTGAGTTGATCTCGAGATCCACAGAATTGAAGTGCTATGTCACCATTATTGACTAGCTCCCGTATGAAGTGAAAACAAGTGTCAATATGCTTGTTTTTCTTGTGAAACACGTGATTTTTGGATAGAGCAATTGTTGAGGTGTTGTCACAGAAGATAGGAGTTGGCTCCTTTTCTGTATGTGACATATCATTCAATATTCTTCTCATCCACACATCCTGACAGGAATCTTAGGTAGCAGCGACATACACTGCCTCTGCAAAAGATATGGATACAATTGGTTGCTTCTTTGATGCCCATGAAATCAGGTCCGTGCCCAGGTGAAAAGCATGTCCTGAGGTGCTTTTCCTATCATCTAGGCTTCCTACAAAATCATTGTCTATGTAACTAGAGAGATTATTATC
This sequence comes from Picea sitchensis, assembly GCA_010110895.2. NCBI lineage: Eukaryota > Viridiplantae > Streptophyta > Pinopsida > Pinales > Pinaceae > Picea > Picea sitchensis. Next base: position 6,966 of record SNQJ01S0024632.1, on the reverse strand, counting down.
ATCAGACTGAGTGTACCATAAGCCAAAATTGAGAGTGCCTGCAACATATATCAGAATCCTTTTCACCATCTTCTAGTGAGAATCTTTGGGGGATTCTATGAACCTGGAAACAAGATTGGTTGCATACATAGTATATGGCCTAGTTGATGTAAGATACAACAAACTGCCTACTAAAATTTTGTACAAGGTAGGGTCCATTGTAGGGCCTTCAACTTTCTTTCTCAATTTGTTGCCTAGGGGTATAGGAGTTTCTACTAGATTGTAGTATTCCATGTAGAATCTTTTGATGATGTTTGTTGCATACTTTTGCTGACATACAAAAATGTCTTTGGTTGATTGGTCAACCTCAATCCCCAAGAAATATTTCATGATGCCAAGATCTGTCATCTCAAACTCAGATTGAATGGCATGTTTAAAACTCGTTAATTCAAGATTTATGATATATATCATGTCATCAACATATAAATGTACAATCAAAATTTTACCGTGATGATCAATTTTGGTGTAAAGAGTTGGCTCATTTTGGCTTCTGCTAAAACCACTCTTGATCAAGTAAGTATCAATTTTTTTGTATCATTCTCTTGGACCTTGCTTTAATCCATACAAATTTTTCTTCAACTAATACACTTTGGCTGGCTGCTCTTTGACTTCAAATCCAGGTGGTTGATCTACATAAACCTCTTCTTATAAGACACCATTTAGGAAAGATGACTTGACATCCATCTAGTATACTTTCCATTTGTGTTGAGATTCTATGGATAAGAGAGTCCTTATAGTGTCCAACCTTGCTACCGGAGAAAAAGTTTCACCATAATCAATACCTGGATGTTGTGAGAATTCTTTGGCTACAAGTCTTGCCTTGTGTTTTTCAATTTTCCCCTTTTCATTGAGTTTAGTTTTGTAAACCCACTTGACACCAATATTTTTCTTGTGTCTGGGAAGATCAACAAGATCCCATGTCTTGTTCTTCTCAATGAAGTCAATCTCTTGGTTCATGGCTTGAACCCAATGTGGCTCCTTAGCTACCTCTTTAAAAGATGTGGGTTGACATGATATTAATGCAAAAAGATTGTGTTGATCAATGTCATCCAGCTACTGATGGATTTATCTCAAACTTCGAGTTCTCTAATTTGGAAGTTTAGAGGAGGAGTTTTTGTTGGAAGTTGAGTTATCCTGAGAACTTTCATATTGTCCTTGTATCTGCAGCCTTGGAAGAGCAGGCTGATGTGTTTGTTGTCCTAAATTGTCTGTGTCTTCAGGATGTGACAACAATGGATCTTGACTATCCATAGGCTGATTTTCAAACTCGTTCTAGAACTAATTAAAAAAAAAAATTACATCTCTGCTGAGAATCAGTTTGTTTGAGATTGGATTGTAGAGCCTGTAAGCTTTTGATGTTTCACTGTAGCCAGTAAAGATGCATCTCTCACTTCTATCATCTAGTTTCTTCCTTAATTTAGAAGGTATGTGATCGTACACTATGGATCCAAATGTCCCGATATGAGCAACATTTAGCTTTGTCCCACTCCATGCTTCTTGAGGGACCTTCATCTTGAGACTGGTGGTTAGAGATCTATTCAAGAGATAAGCTGAGCATGCTACTGCTTCAGCCCAAAATTTATTTGACAGACATTTATATTTGAGAATGCTTCTTGCCATGTTCATTATTGCCTAATTTTTCCTTTCAGCCACTCCATTTTGTTGTGGAATATACCTTGTTGTAGTTTGCATGATGATGCCTTGTGATTTGCAAAAAATTGTAAATTCCTTGGAGCTGTATTCTCCTCCTCCATATGAACTGAGGGATTTTACATATTTTCCACTCTTTTTTTCAGCTTTTGCTTTGAATTCTTTGAGCTTTGCAAAAGTTTCAGACTTGTATCTGAGAAAATATATCAAAATTTTTCTGCTAAAGTCATCAATAAATGTTAGAAAATAAACACTACCACCTATTGACTCTGTTTGCATAGGTCCACATAGGTCAGTGTGAACCATCTCTAAGTGTTGTTTGGCTTGAGTGGAGGATTGTGGAAAACTAGTTATCTTATGTTTTCCAAGAATGCAAGACTCACATGGGGGATTTTGCTCCTTGAAGACAGGGAGACCTTTGACAATGGAGTGTTTTTGTAGAAGACTTAGACTCTACAAGGGTAGATGTCCAAATATTGTATTCCAAACCATAGTTTCATTGGGGGTGGATTCACTTTGTGCATATGATTGGATCAGATTTTCATTTCCGAGGATTAGGGGAAACATTCTATTCCTAGTCATGTGGATTTCAGAAATCAATTTTCTGTTGGGGCTTTTATCATATATCCTACATGATGCTCCTTCAAAAATTACCTTGTAGCCATGTTCAAATAGTTTTCCTACACTTAACATATTGTGTGTCAGATCTGGAACATGATAGACATTGTGTATGTCTTTCTTTACATTTTGTTTAGTAAGAATAGGGACAATTCCTTTTCCTTCAACTTTGACTAAAGAATCATTTACAAGTGTAATATCAGATGAAATTGAAGAATCAATGCATGAGAGTAAATATTTGTTACTTTTCATGTGATTGTTGCAACCACTGTCTAGCAACCAAAAATCTTTGTGTTGTTCTTCAGTCTTGTGGCATGAGAGAAACATACCATCTGAGGTTTCTCCTTCATGATTTGAGACATGTGCTCTACCTGAGAGATGATCTGCTTGCTTCTTCTATCATTAAGATTCATAGTTCCCTAACTTCTTACAATAATAGCATTGTATGCTTTATTTTTCATTTGATCTTCTCCCTCTGCCTCTTTGAGGCTAGAAATTTTGATTCTAGTTCTGTTGTCTCTGACCTTGGAAATTCTGATTCGGGTTTTGTTGTCTATGACCTTCACTTGAGTGATGGTTACTTGGACTGCTCCCTCTTATTCGGCAACCTCTGCCTCTTCCTCTGTCTCTCCCTCTGCTAAAGGATAATTGAGTCTTGAAGGCATTGGTTKTTGACTCGTCTTCGAGATGAAGTCTAGTCTCATGTGTCAACAAAGAGCCCATTAATTCATCTGTTGAAAAATTTGACAGATCCTTGGATTCAAGGATAGTTGAGACAACCATTTCGAATTTATTTGGTAGACTTATGAGAACTTTCTCAACAATTCGTTGATCAGAGATGGATTCACTAGTCAATCTGATCTGGTTTACGATTCCCATGATTCTGATCATAAATTGATCAACATTTTCAAATTTTGTCATTTTTAAAGTCTCAAAATGCTCCCTCAAAGTCTGCAGTTTAATTGCCTTGACTCTATCATTGCCTTGGTAAGTTGATTTAAGGATGTCCCAGGCCTGTTTTGAAGTAACAACGCCTGTGATTTTTGAGAAAATCGAGTCATCCACTGAATTTTGAATCCAGAATTTGGATTTATTCTCTCTATTTCTCTATGTTGCCTGAGTATTTATCTGTTGATTTGTCATGGAAGTAAGGTCTGCTGGATCTGGTTCCACATATCCAAGATCGACTAGATCCCAACACTCTTGTGCTTGCAATAAGGATCTCATTCTAAGAGACCAAAACTCATAGTTCTTTCCAAGAAGAATCGGTCCTTGTGTTGGTCCTAAATTGCTCGAGGTGGCCATCTTTGAAGAAAAAAAATTAAACAACAAAAAATTGTTTAAATATTTGCGTGCTTACTTGTTTCGTGTGCGAAAATAAAACCAGGTTCGCAAAATCCTTTGTGTGACTTCGGGTCGAAAAAACACGGGGATGACCACTTCTTTGGCAATGGTTGCCCCTCTAATGGAAGAATTAGGCTTTCTGTGCTTACTCGAGAGCCAAAAAAAAATTGAAGTTTAGCTTCTCATGTGACCGTGGACTGAAAACCAAATGCTCTGGGTCTTCAGGCTTCGGACGTTTCGACGCTGAAGGTCTCAATTCCTCTGAATAACCGAATGGTCGAATAACGGTCTTTTTCCAAAGATCGACGATCCTCATTGAGTTGAGATCAATGATCGTCAATTACTTCGGGGCTTCAGGTGATGTTCCTTTCTAGCCTGTTACAAGGATCAACAATCCTCATTGATTTGAGATAAACGGTCCACAAATACTTTGGGACTTCGGGTATATCTTGCTCCACAATACCTTCTAGAGAGCTAAGTCTCTGAAGTGCGGGATTTGGCGTTGTGTCCTCATTGATGGATGGTCGAGATGAACTCTGAGCTTCGAGCCTTCGGGAGTTCTGGCTTCTCGTATACGTCTTTCTTCCAAAGTGATTATCTCCGAAGTGCAGGATCTCCTGCCACATGTCCACTTCAATCAAAGGTCTGGATCTATTTCATCTCTTCGGAACTTCGAGAGTCCTTCACTCTTCAGCTTATGTTGGCTTCCTCCTGGAGTATGAGATCGCATGATGCGTGTCACTTGCTTGAAGATCAACGACCGCGAGTGATTGCGGAGACTTGACTCGCTCACTCTTTAATCTCCTTGCTAATCTCTGCAAAGCGAAGATGCTTGTTCGTTGTGGGATCAATATCCATCGTTGATCCGACAAGATCAACGATCTTGAGCAATTGCGGTCTCACAACTTGCTTGCGCTTTAATTTCCTCTCTGATCCCCATAATGAGAAGATGCCCGTTCGTAGCAGGATCGATATCCATCGTTGATATGTTGATCTGAAAAGATCAAGTATCTTGAGCGATTATGGGCTCACTACTTGCAGAAACTTTAATTTTGTTTCTGATCCCCGCAATGCCTCCCCACCGTCGATCTCTCTCCAATGAGATCTAATGGTCCTTACTTGATCTTTGCTTGATCTGACATCTGATCTTGCTCATGCTCAAACCTTACGGCTAAAAGAAATTCTCCTTATCTGTTGGCTTGTCGTCCTTTCTGAGGTTGATTAATAGCTCAGATCTGTTCACTTGGCTGATCTTACAACTGATCTTGCTTCTCATCTGCCGCTTCTAGACACTTTCTTCTTAAGAAAGAATTTCGCAAAACTTTCACGAATTCTTTAAATGTTCTCGAAATCTTTAATTGTTCTCTTCTTTCTATAGTTTTGCTTCCTCGCGCTTGCTATCTACAACGATCTTTTGAACGACTTTGGACTGCAAACTGCTCTCCAAGCTCTGTGAAGAATCTTGCGTCCCATGCTCTCGTCTGCAAGACAATGTAGGCTCTGCGCTCTTCTTCTTATGATCAGGCTGCTCTCTAGGCACTGTGAAGAGGCTTATGTCCTAATCTCTCATACCATGATAGAATGAGAAGTAAAGAAGATAATACAAAGAAGAAGACGAAATTGGGAAAAACAGAAAATGAGCACAACACACTAGTATTGAGTATATAGCTGAGCTAAATAGGCTCGAGCAAATCAAGAAACAAAACAAGAGATCCTAACTAACTCGTACAGGTAGTGTTGAGGTTACTGATATATTTAACAAGAATAGCCCAATGTTTCCCATACATGCTTGAAGTTACCTCTTATGTTAAGTGCCTAAACTATCATTTTCTATAGAGTTTGCAGAGGCGAAGTTTGTGGTTGTGGCCGTCACCTTATTGCTTAGTTGGCTTATATTTTTCTTGGTTGGGTAGCCCCACGGCATTCCTATTCTAACCTCTTCCAGCGACCTATCGAGACTATGTGACATCGCCCATTATCTGTTGACGATGAGGGCCCATTATCATTGTTGCTGCCTGAAACGTGTCATGAATGCGTGTTAAACTGTGGGCAAACACACTTTGTTGGTCCATTACTTTGTATTCAACACTTTATTCTCGTATGGTTTCTGTTAGCACTCTGTAATTTGCCCAAGGCTGAAAGGCAATCACAGAGGAAACATCAGAACCGCTTCGAACCAATCCACTAGTCTTTTTGCAAAATGAAAAATAAATTTTGCAATAAACACTAGATACAGATAATCAATAATATCCAAGTCATAAGATGATTCCCATAAATTATGGGGTGATAACAGTTTCAACGATATAGATGAGTTTGAAGTCTGCCGAATTGCTGGTTACATTAGTGTTCTACCCAGTGACCTAACTTGTGATACATTTACTGTCTAATAGTAATCTTTACTTCAAATCCGTCCATATTGACTTACAATTATTTAGTTCGAAATCTGAAGCAGAATAAGGTCATGTTCCTGATGACCTTCGGAAGAAGTTGGATAATAAAAGTGAGAAATGCATTTTTGTTGGGTACAGTGAACAGTCAAAAGCATATCGACTGTTTAACCCAATCACAGAGAAGTTTATTATCCAACTTCTTTCGAAGGTCATCAGGAACATGGGCGTGTGCAACACACCCAAAAACACGGACATAAGATATATCCGGTTTCTTACCAGTCCATGCCTCAAATGGACTTTTATCTTTCAGACTCTTTGTAGGTGCACGATTCAGAATATGCACAGAGCATGCAACAACTTCTCCCCAATATTTGTTTGGAAGATTCTTACCATTCATCATACTCCTTGCCATGTTTAACATAGTGCGGTTTTTCCGCTCTGCGACTCCGTTCTGCTGCGGAGTGTATCTGCAAGTAAACTGCCTCTGAATTCCTTGTTCTTTGCAATATTGAGTGAATGACTTTGAGTCATACTTGCCTCCACCATCTGATCTCAGCACTTTCACATCTACATTTACTGTCTAATAGTAATCTTTACCTCAAATCTTATTCTGCAGGTCCGTTTTCATGGTATCAGAGCAGGCTACAGATCCGGCCTCTGTCCAGCTTGCCGAATTGCAAAATGTATTTCAGCAAGCTCTGTAAGATCTGTTTTTTTTCTGTGCAATTTGTTTTTTAGCTGCCGGTATATAATTCTTTGAGCAGAAAATGGCCAGCATGATCAACCAGGCTCTCATGCAAGCACCTGTTTTGAACGGGTCGAATCATAGCACTTGGGTATCCAAGATGAAAGTTTTTCTGAGCTGTCATGAATGCTTAGAGATTGTCGAAGATGGAGTTACCTTGTTGAAAGCTGAAGATCGAGA
>SNQJ01S0024631.1:36071-81009 GCA_010110895.2 Picea sitchensis | reverse complement strand
TTTGTTTTCTGAATCTAATCTTTATGAATAGCGTTATGTTGCAGGATTTATCTTTGATACTCTGTTTCCGATTCTAAATATTTAAATGTTTATCTTCTAATATCTTCAATTAAGAAATTATTAACTGCTTGTTAGTTGAAGTTATTTTCCTCATATGTTCTTCAATCCATCATTTTAAATTACTAAAGATCCAGTGAGCGTATTATCTCGCCCTGTGAAGGTTTTCTTTGGCATTTCTGGTTGTATCTCATATCTGATCGAAATACAGACCCCATAGCCCAATGGATGTGTAGACGGTCTCAACCAACTTCAAAACTCTTTTACAACAAAACCAACAGTTTCTTTACCTAGCCTAATATCTGAAATCAAAAACAAAACTAATTCACATAGAGAGATCCCTCTCTGAAGCTGGAAGGGCTAGATCCCATCTTTAAAAGCGGTTGGTTAAGGTTACCTTCGTAGATTTCTTCTTTTTCAACCTCTAGGAAATTTACCAAGTGTTAACACCTTCAACTGTATATAATTACACGTTCCCAATTGTAAATGTTCAATCAATTTAATCATAGAAATACAAGATAGGGACTCGACGAAAAACCTCCATAACCATTCCACTGATAAATCATTATTTGACAACCAAGAAGATGCCCGAAGGAGCAAGAACAATTGGAGATTAAAATTGGGCTCTGTCAAAAACAAATGCAGTGAGTCAATCAAGAGTGAGCTCATTTTTTAACAATAACACAAAGAACTGGAGATCTTCAGAGACTTCTCAACCACATGCAAAAATAATACCTTTCGAAATAGACACAACAATAAGCCACATAGTCTTCTTATTACTCCCAGTCTGAGCAACAGAACCAATAGTTAGCCACCAAGGAAAGAAAAGATGGGTAGGGTAAAAAAATAGTGCACATAGTGCGTTATCATTTGTGGAGGAGAGACGAAGTTAACTTAACATTGACAGTTATTCAAAGACCACATAGAGATATAACCTCTCTGTCCATTTTCTTAAGAGCCAACCAACCAGTGAGAAATACAAATCAGGATGCATAATGTCGATGTATAACTTATATCACCCCACAACCATACATAATATATTAACGTTATGGCCACCCTAATATTGGATCTTGGGATACATGGTGAAAGGACAACAAGAATGAGCCCATGACCATGATTCTGGGTTGAAGAAATTACACATCAACTAAATGACAATCCGAATGCGACTGGATAGGGTTGCACTCATGTGTGTGAGGGAGAAACCGACGATAATACATAGAATGAAACCATCCATCATTAATCCAGAGTGATATATACCACATTCACTTATTATCGACAGAGACCTATCACGATTTTAAACAGACAGAGAAACCAGTTAATGCACATCTTAAACAAAAACCAATTATTTTGCTTGCAATCCAAAACAATTACAGTGATCATAGAGAGAAATATTACATATTTACATAGTTGAAATTCTCAGGAACACGCAAACCCAAATGTTATTGATCCATTATTTGTTCATACACAAAGCATTATTCATGGATGGAGTGAAAAAGAACCATACCTGTAACAAAGAGCTTAAAAGAGCGAGTTGGTTGAGTCTTCTTCTTCCCAAGATCTTGAAATGTAGAGCTTAACCACCAACATACCAAAAATGCAACAAGGAATAATGTTAGGGGATGACCGATAGGGGTAGTATGGAGTGACGTGCATTTACTTCATGTTGCTTCCATCTCCTATCCTATTCAATTTGAAGTACAAGACAACCAAACATTCACCAATCCATTAAACCATGCATTTAATGCCCAAACAATTGAAATATGCAACGATATCCCTTGCCCAATGCACCATCCAAACATTTACACGTTAACCTTTGCCAAGTTCTATGCCATAACACATATTGAAATGCTATATGCGCCCAAATCAAATAAAATGAAAATCGCATAGCCACTAACCAACCATATAATAGTTAGGACTAACATTCACATCTCTTTATTTTCCCATTTGCATATAACCCTTAACATAGCTCAAACATAACTTCTTTTCTTTTAAGATTTTTTTCATAGGTTTTCTTTCTTTGTTTTGGTTATGTTATCACTAACATATCTCTTGTACATATGTGTCTAGGTAATCTATCACAATCATAGAAACTGTAAATACATGCCATCATAACAAAAAAATGCTTTGAATTGCATAATCATTCCATAAAAAGCATCATCCACCTATTATTATGTCAAAATGAACCCAAGACTACATTGTCAACCATATAGGACTGTGTGCGCATCATCAAAACAATAATACAAAAATGTGTGATATGTCTATATTTGAGTCTCCAGTCTACAAGGGGGTCCCACCTACTAGTATTATATTACTAACATAGTTTAAATAATAGGGCCTCAGTAATACTTTGCGAGCGGAATTCATCGTTGCGATTTTAATCGTCAACAACTGGCGACTCCATAGGGAAATCTGTTTTCAACAGATTAAGAACTCATAATGTCCGATTTCGCAGACCAAGTACATCAGATCAAGAAGATGTAAATCAAAATGATTATGCAACAGGGGGAAGTGAGCGGATTTAATGGAAAAATGACTGGGAATTTGGGAATTATTCATGGAGAGTGTTAAGTATGAGGGGGTTTATCCCTGTAAGCATAATCATTCAACTAAAATTTTCTCTTGAACTCAAGGAGAAAATTTTTCTGAACTTACTCTTTTGAATCTCGAAATGGATGAAGAAACAGAAAGCAGAAGCAGGATGCAACCAACTATCTCATAAAACAACTGTGAAATCAAATAACAAATTCAATGATGCCTTCAGGGGGGACATCATAAAAACCATGTAATCTTGATTGGTATTGATTAACAATAATTTGCAGAAGTGTCGCTGTGGAAAAAATGATCCAACATTTTATTTTTGACAAAAAAATGAAGTAAAAAAAAGCAAGAAATGTCATAACGGAAATGAAACAACAAAATTTGCATGAGCAGAATTGAAATGACAGAAATGAAAACAACTAAAATGAAAGAAGAATTGAAATGATAGAAATGAAAACTACTAAAATGAAAGCAGAATTGAAAACTACTAAAATACAGAACAATCCAAACAGAATGGAACTCTTCAAGTTGGTTCCACGTAATGTTTTAAGTGAGAACCGTTAGTGTTGTAGGAAAACAATTGCTCTTGTAAATCCTTTAGAATGTAAGAATTTGCGCCCATGACAAAAGCGATCTTGAAAGGACCCAACCATAATTTTTGAAACTTTGAATGTCTTCCTCTATCAGCAGAAGATGAATCCCACAACAATACCTTCTCATTGACTTTAAATTTGACACCTTTGACACTCTTGTTGAAATATATTTTTACAGTCTCTTGTCTTCTCTTTATATTACCCAAGGCAAATGTCCTTTGCTCCTCTAAAGCCAAGAGTGCATTTATCCTTTGTGAAATATCAAAATAATTTAATTCTTCGACCTGTAGCATTAACCTTAAGGAGGGAAGTTCTAGCTCAGTACGAAGAATGGCTTCTTGACCATAAACAAGATGGAAATGAGTGCAACCAATGCTCACCTTGGTGGTAGTTCGATCTACCCAAAGAGCGTAAGTGAGGAGATTGTTCCATTGACGAGGCTTATCTTCGATAAGTATTTTGATAATTCTCACAAGATTCTTGTTGGTAGACTTGACCTGCCCATTTCCTTCGGGGAAATAAGTTGATGAGGTAAAATGTTTAACCCCCAACTTAGCTAAAAATTGGGTCAGCTTAGCAGAAATAAAATCGGGACCATTGTTTGTAATAATTTCGAGAGGAAGACCAAATCTGGAAAAAATATTATTTTCAAGGAAAAAAATCACCTGGTCGTCTGTTGAGTGTTTAAGTGGGACAACTTCAACCCATTTTGTAAAATAGTCTGTGGCTATCAATATAAAGACTCATCTTGTTGAAGACGGAGGATTAATAGGACCAATAAAGTACAATCCCCACTTTGAAAAAGGAAAGTCTGGGAGGACAGGTTGTAATGGCATGGCTGAAAAGCGTTCTTTCCCAGCAAATTTCTGGCACTTGTCACAAGATCTCAAAAAAACATAAGAATCACGAAAGATTGAAGGCCAATAGTATCATTTTCTGATAATCTTAAAAGCAGTGGGTTTAGTAGAAAAATGCTCTCCTATGTGAATAACAGATTTTGGAGAGCCATGAGTTTCTTGCAATAGTTTATGTGCTTCCTCATTGTTTACACAACGAAGTTATATACCATCAACATATATTCTAATCAATAAGTCTCCTATGATGACGTATCTAGCAAATTCGAGACGTAGCCTTCTTCTTTGATGAGTGCCTAAGTTATCTGGACATCTTTGATTTTGCAAATAGTAAACCAAATTATTATACCAAGTATGTTCATACACATGAAGGATTTGATTATCAATGTAGAACAATGCTGATAGAGAACTATCTTGTTCATCAATTACTTCACTAGTTTCAGCATGATGAGCTAAGTGAAGGGCTAAGTCATGTCCCTTGATGGTGTTAGAAGTCACGATAGTTAAATCATGCTCCTGGATCTTGGCAAGCCAATGTGCAATCTTCCTTGAAATATAAGTCTGTGAGAGCAAAAACTTGACAGCATGTAAAGGGACTTTTACCAACGTATGCTTACATAAGATAAAGTGGCAAAAAATTTCAACAACTTTAACAAGAGCGAAAACATGTTTTTCAATAAAAGAATATTTAAACTCATCATCAGACAAGCTTTGACTCATGTAAGCCACTGGTTTTCGTTACGTTGGTCATCACCTTGCATGAGGATAGCAAGAACTGCTTCCTCTGTGGAATTAGTATATATCATAAATTCCTTCTCAAAATCTGGCTTCGCCAGAACCAGTGCATAATTGATTGCTTTCTTGATCCCTACAAAAGAATTTTTGACATCATCTGTCCAAGAAAAAGAACGAACTTGCTTAAGCATATTATGAATTGGCTTGACCATTACAACAAAATTAGGAACAAACCTACGGACAAAATTAATAACCACCACAAAATATTGAACCTCCTTCTTGGAAGTGGGAGCAGACATATTTAGGATAGCAACAATCCTTTCAGGATAAATACTTATTCCTAAATCATAGAAAATGTGTCCAAGGAGCTTGCCCTTGGTAACGCCAAAAATCGACTTAGAATGATTTAGAGAAATGACAAATATCCTGCATCGCATGGGAACTCTTTTAAGATGACATAAACGATCTAATCGGTTTTTAGAGTACACAGTTAAGTCATCAATATAGATCTAAATAATCTTTCCGATCAAATCGTCAAAAGCTATCTACACATCTCTTTGAAAAGTGGCACCTGCATTAGATAAGCCAAAATGCATACATTCATAAGCAAAAGTGCCCCAACGATTAATAAAAGTGGTTTTATATTTATCTTCCCTTTTTACCTTGATTTGATTGTAACTAGAAAAATCGTCAAGTAAGGACATCATTTGTGACCCTGCAACTTGTTGCAAAATCATTTCCATATTGGGGAGAGGAAAATGATATTTTATACTAGCCCAATCCAATCCGCGAAAATCCATGCATAATTTGATTTGACCAGTTGTTTTCCGAATGAGAACCAAATTAGAAACCCATTCTGAATACTTAACTGGGAAGATGATCCCAGCCTTCAAGAGTTTTTCCAACTCCTTTCGAATAGTTGCTTCCAGCGCAGGGTTAATGGGTATTTTTTTTGCCTAACTTGTTTTATGCCCTACTTGATAGGAATGGCATGTTGTATAAGAGCATGATCAAAACCATGAAGATCCTCATAACACCAAGAAAAAACATCTTGAAATTCACCAAGCAGTCTGACGAACTTCAATTTTTCTTCATCAGAACATTGGGCACCTATTTTAACATTCTTTGAAGACTCGGGTGTCCCAAAGTTCAAGGAAATGGTTTCACCCACTTTCCTTTTTGACTCCTCTTCTTTATGTTTCTCTTTGTTGCCTACATCACTCAATGAAAATGAGATTTCTAGAGGAGTCAAACCCTTAGAAATCTTGTTATCTTCCATTGATATAACTTCCTTAGGCTTATAAGGTTCATTTTGAATGAAATCACAGATGCTTTCATCACTAGGGAAGACCTGCCATGATTGTATATTGTCAGGGATATGTGGACGATACATAGATTGAAAAGTACAATCAGGTCTTTTTGGCAGAAGTTTCCGATTAGGAGAGGCTGGAAAAACAACTAACCGATCAACCATTGAGTTTAGTTCCCTTTTAACATGAATGATGTTAAAAGATAGTAGGTTTGAGATAAGCGCCCAAATAGTTTGGGTGTAGCATTTCATTAACTTGTTGCTAGGAGAGTATATCTTACATACAAGGTTCACAACAAGCTCGGAATCCCCTAAAACTGTAAGGTGACCACAACCCAGGTTATACGCACTTTCAGTGCCTAACAATAATGCTTGGAATTCAGTGACATTGTTTTTGCAAGCAAACTCTAACCTATAAGAAAAGTTATGAATTTTACCCACATGGGAGTACAAGATAATACCAGCTTTGTTTCCTTCATTGGAGCATGAACCATCAAAGTGCATATTCCACATAATGTCATCTAAGTCAATTTGTTCCAAGGTAGTGTTGTCCTCATCGGAAAATATGGAATACACTCCTAAGTCCTCCTCGATATAATTCACATTAGGCTGTGGGACACTTTCTATGTAAGGTGAAATTCTTCCCTCTTTGAGGATTATAATGTTTTTACCATTACGAGGAATGGATAAGTGTGTCTCGTTGAGTGAGAGGTACTCGCCTATCAAAGATTTACAATATCTTCCTAAGATGATCGAGTAGTTACTTACTGTCATATCGATTACCTAAATATTAAGGGTGGTCCTTATTTTAGGGTGTGCGCATAAAACCAAGGTCACATCCTTGATTTCACCTATGGTCGTTTGTTGTAGACTATTATAAGAGAGCATGCTTCTGGCATTTTTATTTGTACAAGACAAGCCTATCTCTTCCATAATAATCTTCGACATTACACTTGGGCCCAAACCACCATCAATGAGGAAAAAATGGGCAATCTTATCCATAATCTTTACAGAAATATAAAATGAGGGGTTTTTTACAGGGTATCTAAAGTTATGTACACCTACTTTATTTACAAATGATTCCTCTTCATCTACCTCTTAAGACAGGTTGGCTACAACAAAAGATTTTCCTTCCATGAAATTTTTTCGATGCTTCTATTGTTTAGGGACGACAACCATGTCCAGAGGGGTTGCATATTCTTTGATGTTAGCCAACTGAATTAGAATGTTGTATTTGGAAGAGGGGAGGTAGTTCCTTGACTGTCAGGAGCCTTAGGAACCTAAATAGTAGTAGCTGGTGAAGATGCGCTTGGTCTTGAAGAAGTGCGAGGAGGATCATATTTTCTTTTTGGAGCATAGGATTTATTCCTAGTTTTTATGATCATGACATCCTCTGGCTCTTCAAAGTCTAGGACAACAATGATAGTTTCAGGTCTCTTTCCAAATATTTTATCTATGACATTCTTCCTTACCTCACATGTACTTTCCTCATGGTGTTCCTCGCAAAATTTACACCAACTACAAGGCATGATATCTTTAGGCTAAAACCGATTTTCATTTGGATTTCTAAAGGGAGGTGTAGAAGAAGATAAAGCTCTAGGGGTAAGAGATGAGACATTTCATTTTCGCTCGTACGCTATCATTCGATTATTCATGTCTTGTACAAGATGTAAGAGGGTGGACATGCCTGTCTATTTAATTGAGTCTCCCTTAGGAAGACCTGTTCTTTCAAGCTGTTCTTCATACTCTAAACAAGTATGCAGAGTGGAACCGAGGTTATCAATGGAATTTTTCTCAATCCTGTGATGATAGGGGGAAGGTAATGCATTATAATAATGCATGAAAGTGGCTTGGTTATGAGGTCAGATGAGTTCAAGGATTTGATTGTATAACTTGGTGAAACATAAGTTGAATGACTTGATAGTCTCACCATCCTTATAAGCAATGTTATTATACTCCCGTAACTGCTCGGCTAGGATTTTGGATTGCCCATAAGTAGATTTGAACCAATAGACTAACTCCTCCCAAGTAGATAAAATCTTAGGAGGGAGATCGAAGAAATCGACCGCAACCTTCCCTTCAAGGGAATTGACAAATAAGAGCATACAAGTATCGTTGTCACTGGCTCCTATGTTGTGACAGATATTAGAAAATTCCACCAAGTGTTCATTCATAGTGATAGTGTTATTCCCTGAAAACCTAGGGAGATGCTCTTTGAATTTAGGAAGTGGACAAGTAGCAGGTGTCAGGTTAAGAGGGGTGGAAACATGCCACGAGGTGGTTGTAGCATCTTCTTCAAATTGAAAAAGCCCATACTTTTTAATGACTTTGGTGGGGTTTGTGGTAGATTGGACAGAGACTTGGTGACTATACAAGCTACCAATCATCGAAGAAGTTGAATGTTGAGATGAAGAAGCACTTCCAGTGCCACAAGAGCCACCACTAGATGCCATCTTGTGAATGATAAGTAAGGGAGAGAAAGACGAACTAGATGAATCAAACAAGGTTCTCCTTAGAGCACTTTGTTGGGTTGACAACACAACGTTCCTTCTTCCTATTTCAGCAATATGATTAATTTTCGGTGATAAACCTCTTCTTCTCCTAGAAATACGAGGGTCTAAGGACATGAAAAGAAGATCAAAACTGAAGGAAAAAAGGAAAGTTATGATTGATTCCTAAGTTGTCTATGCCTAGATTTCCAACGTTCTTGGGCACTTATGTCTTGTTCAATTGCTTCCCATGAGAAATTAAACTCAAACCGGGTATTAGCAGTATCTAAGATGGTATTAAACAAGTTTAAAGCAATGTTGGTCTGATCTTGAAGACCATGCTCAATGTTAGACTACCTTGCAACAGGTACAGTCATTAAGAAATGAAATAATCAAAGAATAAAAATTAGAAAAGTAGATATATTCAATGATAATCAAGCATAAAAATCAACCAGAGAGATATGGAATATCTCCCCAGTATGGTCGCCAAATAAATGTTGAGGAAAATATATGAAATAATAATACTCAAGCATTTTTAGATCTTGCTTGGCTAAGGAAAGATATACGAGAATATACCCTATGTTTTATAGCCTCAAAATTTGTTTCCTAATCCACAAGTATTAGTTACAAGGGCTTAGGCTGATTTTTTATAATAAAAGATTGTTGTAAAATTCAATATCTTTATATAATTTTCTGAATATAACAGATGCAAAATTAAATGTCGAGACAAAAGCAAAAATACCAAGTCAATATTTAACACAGATGAGATATAATAGCAATCACTTAGTTCATTCCAATAAATCAAAAGAATCGTTCTCTTTACAAAAATCCCTGAGGAAGTTTGGACCAAAGTCAAACTTAGATGTCCCCAATGAAAACCATACAAAAGGACATTTGACAGAAAGTAAAAAAACTGAACTTTAAAAGCTGGATCAACTTGCCACAAATTTCCGCCCACTCAACTCTGCACAATATCCTTTATCATTCATGAACTTTAATTCATAAACAGACAAGTCTACAGAGAATATCAAAGATAAATCAACACCTTTGAAAAACAAGTGTCTGAATGATGTAATTCAGCCTTGAATCTTGTTGTTTACAATAGGACCCTGCTATCATAAAAGAGAATTAGGCTTTCAATGAATTAAAGAATGAATGAAAACTGAACTATCTCAATAAAACTCAAGAGCAGACCTTAGTATGTTTTCTCCTTCTATCTTGCTCTTGTTCCTCCTTATATTTTGCCTTTAAACAATCAAAATTAGTTGAAATAATTGAACTACCTTTTTTAGTTAAGTTAACTAAAACTCAATTAATTTTTAATTTAGGGGAAGAATTAAGATAATAATAATAAGGGTCTTTAATAAATAATAACTAGTAGGTGGGACCCCTTGTGTTTCCCTTTAGTTTCTTAACAAAAATAAACACAACTAGTCAATCAATCAAACATATCCCTCCTTATGGCTCCCATCATCATTCTTATAATTTGAAAATTAATATTGATGATATTTTAAACCATATCCAAAAAATATAATATCCAAAATATCCAAAAAATAGTGTGATGTCAAAAAACTTCAACAATCAACTATTCTCAACAATCAATAAATAAGTATACTCAAAAACCATATTTGCCACTTTGGGAGGCAATTTTACCTTTGTTGTTGTTTTCTCCTTTTGCTTTCTCTAAATTATCCTTAGGATGTGTGGAGCCTTTAGGCTTGATCTCACTGATAACATGAGAGCAATCATCTCTCAAGTGCATGCAGGATGAAACAAATTTGGCGGAGTCACTTGAGGGAGAGGAGGGGGAAACATCAACTTTTCCTTTATCATGTGCATGGTGCGCTTCAATTTTGAGCCTCTTTCTTGCATGAGAAGACTGTATGGGTGAGTGTGCACGAGAAACTTGGACAATTGGGTTAACTGGTGGAGGAGGAGCATGTAGAGACAAATTGGGCCAACCACGATGTTGGGAGACTGTTGGATGAACAATCTCTTGACATCCATCATTTTCAGGGACTTCAAGTTGTAATGATACATGTGGGGGAACTGGGACACCAGGGACATGATGGGGTTGGGAGGAAGGCCTTTCTGTCCTAGGTTGGACTACCCCTTGTCCAATCCAGTTGAAAAATCTAGCTTGGAAGAGTTGGTTCAACTCTTGTGGATTTGTATCAAAATGTAATGAAAACCTTGGCCTTCTAGGGCCCCTATTCCAATTTCCTCTTCCCCTTTTATTCTGGCCATAGCTTCCTCTGCTAGAGAAGCTCAATCCTGTATGAAACATTTATTAGCAACTATCTTATTAAAAAATCCATACATGACATCTCTTTAAATATGAAACAAAGTTTGGCTCAACAACACATCATACTCATGCAATCCAATCCATAAAAATCATTTAATACTTGTCAATGAACATGGGGTGAATAAGGCCCGCACGGGTGTAGACGGATTGGCAAGTGTCATGTAAATAGAAGGAAATTTGTAAAATGAAGTCTCATGTTCGATTCTCACCCGGACTTACTCGTGCGCCATTCTTGCGGGCTGGGTGGTTGCACCTGGGGTTATAGTGGTAGCCGTTGGGGATCAACCCCGTGTCACGCGAGTACGAGAACCGCGAAGTTGTCGATTCCCCCAGTATAAAAAAAAAAAAATTAGAAAAAAAAACCATCTCCGTGACAAATTGTAACCCATCTCCGTGACATCCTTTAATTGCTATAATACAAAGTTTCCCTTTAATTATAATTTAATTTTAAGAACATGGCATGCAAAGTGAATCTGGGAATGTGAGGGGATTCGTAATGTGCGAAAAAGTGAGAGAATGGTAGGGAAGTTAATGGATATTGTTCATAAAACAAATTAAGTAACCAATGATCATAACTCTGTACTAAAATCAATCCAAAAAATACCAACACCATACCAACCATTACTGTGTATCAAACTGTTCAATGTTCCAACATTTAAATTTCCCAAAATTTCTCAACACATAACAGTCTGTGCAATCATACTTATAATCAAAACAAACTTTCCATTTCAACAGTCTTGTTAAGAAAACACTGATCTTTTAATTCTTTGCCTTCCTTTTAAAAAAAAAAACACACAACAATATGTTCGACCTCTATCGCATAATGCATCGTTATAATAATAAACATCCACTATCTACCAATTACAATCATTTCCCAATTAAAATATGCACAAGTCCTTTTTTTAAATATGAACAGACTTCCAAAATATGCCCGATTACACACAATTTTCATCATATCAATGAACTAGGTGTTGCGACGAAACCACAATCATAAAACCTGTGCCTAATCATTTTTGATATAGCCATTGATAATCTGCACGATGATTCAATAATATAAACAAGGCAAACATAACCAATTACACACAGTCAGCACTTCCACAATTAGCTATAACCTTGATTGGCCTAGCAAAACCACTGGTGTTTCCAATTTGAAATTAAGACCACGCTGTAAGAACACAGTGAATGGAATCATAACAAAAAGATAACATCCCTCGACTATATATAATTGCCCATTCCCATTTGTAACTGTTCAATCAATTTAATCATAGAAAGACGAGATAGGGATTCGACGAAAAACCTCCATAACCATTCCACTGATAAATCAATATTTGACAACCAAGAATATGCCCGAAGGAGCAAGGAAAGTTGGAGATTAAAATCGGGCTCTGTTGAAAACAAATGCAATGAGACAATCAAGAGCGCGCTCATCTTTTAACAATAGCACAAATAACTGGAGGTCTTCAAAGACTTCTCAACCATAGGAAAAATAATACCTTTCAAAACAGACACAACAATAAGCCACAAAGTCTTCCTATTACTCCCAGTATGAGCAACATAACCAATATTTATCCGCCGAGGAAAGCAAAGACAGGTAGGGTAAAAAACTAGTGCACATAGTGCATTACCACTTGTGGAGGAGAGGTGAAGTTAACTGAATAGTGACAGTTATTCAAAGACCACACATAGATATAACCTCTGTGTCCATTTTCTTAAGAGCCGACCAACTAGTGATAAATACCAATGAGGATGCATAACGCCAAGGTATAACTTATATCACCCCACAACCATACAATATATATTAACGTTATGGTCACCCTAAGACTGGATCTTGGGATACTTGGTGAAAGGACAATGAGAATGAGCCCATGACCATGACTATTGGTTGAAGAAATTACACAACCACTGAATGGCAATCCGAATGCGACTGGATAGGGTTACACTCATGCATGTGAGGGAGCAACCGACGATAATACACAAAACGAAACCATCCATCATTAATCCAGAGCGATATATACCACATTCACTTATTATCCACAGAGACCCATCATGATTTTAAACCGATAGAGCAACTCGTTGATGCACATCTTAAACAAAACCCAATTCTTTTGCTTGCAATACAAAACAATTACAGTCATCACATAGAGAAATATCACATATTTACATAGTTGAAATTCTCAACAACACACAAACCCAAGCGTTACTAAGCCATTATTTGTTCATACACAAATCATAATTCATGGATGGAGTGAAAAAGAACCATACATGTAACAAATAAATTAAAAGGGCGAGATGGCCGAGCCTTCTTCTTCCCAAGAGCCCGAAATGCGGAGCTTAACCACCAATAGACCGAAAATGCAACAAGGAACAATGCTAGGGTGACGTCTGATAGGGGGAGTATGGAGTGATGTGCATTTATTGCACGTCGCTTCCATCTCCTATCTTATTCAATTTGAAGTACAAGAAAACCAAACATTCACCAATCCATTAAACCATGTATTCAATGCCCAAATAATTGAAATCTGCGACAATATCCCTTGCCCAATGCACCATCCAAAAATTTACATGTTAAACTTTGCCAAGTTCTATGCCATAACACATATTGCAATGCTATATGCGCCAAAATAAAATCAAATGAAAATTGCATAGCCACTAACCAACCATATAATAGTTAGGACTAACATTAACATCTCTTTATTTTCCCATTTGCATATAATCCTTAACATAGCTCAAACATAACTTCTTTTATTTTAAGAATTTTTTCATAGGTTTTTTTTCTTTGTTTTGGTTATGTTATCACTAACATGTCTCTTGTATATATGTGGCTAGGTAATCGATCAAAATCATAGAAAATGTAAATACACGCCATCATAAAAAAAAAATGTTTTGAATTGTAGAAACATTCCATAAAATGCATCATCCACCTGTTACTATGTCAAAATGAACCCAAGACTGCATTGTCAACCAGATAGGACTGTGTACACATCATCAAAACAACAACAACAAAAAAATGTGTGATATGTCTATCTTTGAGTCTCCATTCTACAAAGGGGTCCCACCTACTAGTATTATGTTATTAGGATAGTTTTAATAATAGGGCCTTAGCAACACTTTGCGGGTGGAATTCATCCTTGGGATTTTAATCGTCAACACCTCCAGGGCTCCAGCCTTATCCAAGGCAACCCAAGGAGAAATGTACACACACCCAGATCCACCGGGGATCCACAGGGTAAGATCTGTTGTTTCCAATCAACATCTTCCCCGAACTACTTTTTGTAGTCAACATTCCAACTTTAATCAATATCATCTCATATACATCACCCACATGCAGTTATCATGAGAGAACATAAAATAATTCATTTAGGAACTCAAACTTAGTTCAAAAGGGAATTCAAATTTTCCCCAAAACATGAGAATCTATTTCATAATTCCTCTTGTCTGTTTCCATATTAGGAGTGTAGCCTTCCTTGTGGTTTTCCACAAGAACCAAACTGCATACTACTTTTCCTGCAATGCTTCCTCTTGCATACAACCAACAATTGTTAGCATTTCATGTACATCATAATTCAATTGTAATATGTACAAAACCATATGCAATGATCTTAGAATTGCATACACCTAGCAATTCAATCATAATTACCAAACAATTTGATAAAATAGAATGACTCATCATTCTATGCATATGCATGTTCATAATTAATATCTGTAAGTTCATTACTTCGCTTTTTTTATTGAACACTTTTTTTCTTTTTTTTTTTGTAGTCAATGCTTACGTGACTACTCGACTTGCAACTTTTCTGTTGCAATATCTAACAACTCCTTAAATGTGCTTAACTTCATGAGTTAACAACATTATAGTTGTTCGTAACAATTATTTCCATGCAATAATATATATGCATGTACTTACAAAACACATTCAACAAATGTATTCAAGTATACAATTCTATCACTTACTATGCATGAGTGCAATTATCGATGCATATTTATTCAATGCATCTTGCATTGAATTACATAATGCTCTTTATCTTAGTCATGTATCTCACCATCCATAAGTTGGAATTTTGGCCAATGTCCTAACACATTCCCCACACACTTCCTATTGTTTTCCCAATTAATTGGATGCCTTCCTTTTCTACCCGAACACTACACCAAGAATATAATTATGTGGTGTTCATTAATGTTAGCAAAAATGTTACAGTCCAAGTTTTATTTAAAGGTAGGAAGTTTTTAGTACTTGTGTGGTTCATAAATTTCCCATATCCATACTTTTCCGTATCCAACCCTGTCTTGGTCTCATACATGACTAGTATTACTGGCATTCATTCCTATAACAAGTTCTTATCTTTTATCTCTTTGGTTATTACCTCATAACCAAATTAACATGACATTCTACTATGCCAGTGTGTGCATTCAAAAGTTTAAAAGATTTGATAACTATGACATGCCTCTAGCCTTTACCACATCTAGTGGTATCTTATTCATGTTAATACATTCAAATAATACTATCCTATGTATCATAAAAAATCAACCGGGGAAAATTCTTACCTGAATTTCCCTTTGGCAATTATGTAACATAATTTCAAAAGAGAATACTTACCTGCATTGTTGCCATTAAACAAATTTGATGTTACCTGATTAGACGATGACAATAGAATCTTTCATGCTTCTTTTATCAGACTTATAACCAACACTTTAGCTTTATGTTGCTTCCTTCCATATGCAACAACATCATCATCAACAAAAATTTGCAAACATGCAAGCATTTTTTTTCTTTAGCTATCCAACAAGCCATAACATACTTGCTACCACAAAAATTGCAGCAATTTCTTTCTCCCTATAAAACTTTTCCTTGCTAATCCCAAAAGTCTTTAATTCTTCCTGGATTCCTGAATCTTCTTGTGCTCTCATTGTAGCCACTGTACGTGATTATTTATGTCCTAAGCACTTTCTAGCCAATCACCCTTGGCTGCCCTTTGCATTTACATCCAATAACCAACTGATATTAACCTTCAACTTTCATTTATTCCCTAGATCCTACTATCCTAACTCATATTTGGATGAATTATAATTCCAAACATGCTATTTTATAGACTTTGGATCTTCAATATCTATTTACTCTTTGGAACTGAACTCCTTCAACCCTTTCCCGACTGCATACTTTAGTACTTGAGGTTTTCTTGTACTCTTCTCTTCTCTTTGCCAACTAGACTCAAACTTGTCTTTCCTAGCCAATCTCTAGCATACTGTAAGGATGCACATATGCCTCATTTGCTATATGCATGAAATTAACTGAAAGTACTTCTTTTACCTTACCATCACATCTTCAAGTGATACCTACAACCTCTTGGTTGCCATTCATGGCTCTATGTCACTTAATATGTATTCTTTTCAGACACCATCTCCTCTATATTCAAACCCATGCATATAACCATTTTCTTCCTGGTTACTTTTTGTTTTCTCTTTAGAAATAATTTCACTTTTAAATTATCCTTGACTTGATATCTACCTCATGAATTCTTCTTCCATTATCTTAGGATGTTCATGGAATTGACTCCATCCAGGATTCCTTCCTTGTGTACCTTGCATACTTGCAACCAAAAATAAATCTAATATTAATTTTCAACATTCCATTATGAATTGGAGTCCTCCAGCTCCTGCATGAACGGATTATAATTCCAATCATGTTCTCTGAGTAACCTTGGTTAGTTAACACCAACTTATTTCTTGAAGCAATTTGATTTAGCCTTCTGGCATGCATATTCAACTTATGTCATGCCATATTTGATGACCTTCATGTCATGCTTCCACTATGCATAATGATAACAATAATGGAGGTGCTATCTCTAACTGCGGGACTGATCCTTGGAGATGTCACATCTTATCTCCAAACTCTTTCATATTCCATAAAACCTTCCTTCCTTATTCCCATTATTTGCATCTCCATATGAAATTATGGTTCATGCATTATCATGTATAGTAGATGGTTGAATAATTGGAATCCTCTTTCCAAGACCTTTCCAATGATTGCATCCTTGCTCAATTCAGAATCCTGAGCAGAAAGTTATAACTGTTTGCACAATGGTGCTTTCTAGAAGGCGATCTTTGTACAACTGTTTTTATTTCATAGAGTCGAATTGGCTCTTGGATCCTTGTTAGATCCTCTCTTTAGGTTTACATACCTTCTTTACTTCTTTCGATGCAGGTCCATTCAATCATGGACCCCACGGGATCTATTTCTAAGCCCTTCTATTTTCTTAAAAACAATTTATGGGCACTATCCCTCTTTCTTTGGCCCCCAATCTCATGTGACCATCGACTATGACCAAGCGCTAGTCTGATAGGCGCTTATCTGGTGCTTCGAGACCTTGGGGCTCCAAAACTTTGGAGGTTTCCCTTTCCGCACATCACAAACATCACAGAACATTGAACTGGCAAATTCACGAAGGACAGTGGATCTACAGTCCACATTCTCTATTCAAATCTACGGTGGACAAGAACTATGGGACTCTGGGCTTCGACGATTTCCAAAGCACATCAAAACAAATCTCCCAGAGTGTCGCCTTGGCGAACTCGCTAAGTGGGGTGGATCAACAGTCATTGGCTTCCCAACATCCAACGACGTATATTTACTACAGAACTCCGGGCTTCGGGGTTTCCGAACTGTCCATACTCTCAATCTTTCCAGAGTGCCAAGTCTCCAGATTGTTGCATATGATTCCAAGTGTCGTTTCCCGATTAACGGTCGATATTAACTCCGACTCTCCAGTCTTTGGGACTTCGAAGCTTCGGGGTCCAGGAATTTGGAGGATTTCACATCTGCACACCCCAAAACTCTCAAACTGTGAATATCCAAATACTTCCACTTCACCCCCGAGACGTCATCACGTTACGTTACTTCGACGCTACGGAATTTCGAGGATTTATTCGTCCCATTCCATCAAGAACCATTTCTTTCAGAGTGTCAAGTATCCAGACCTTGGAATATGATGCCATGCGTCCCCTGTGACCAACAAGGGCTTCACTAACCATGCTCAAGAAGAGTGCCACATGGCGAAATACTAGAAGCAGACATGTGGTCCAATATGACAAGTGATACATGTCATGTTCTAATTGGAGCTTCTATCTTCCAAAGGTTCTTAACTCACTAACACGTGGCACACATCCCATGTGTCCTCGTCATCATTGGTGATGTCAGTAGGCCACGCCACTTCGGGACTTCGGTCTTCGGAAGATTTTACACTTGCACACTCCAATTCTCTCGAACGTCGAATTCCCAAACTTCTTTACTTTCCGGGGTCCACATGGTACAACTGTCAACAATTAAGGTGGTGGCACATGGAATGCCTAGGAAGGTTCCACATCACCACTGGTGATGTCATCATGCCATGCCACTTTTGTTCTTTGGCTTTGGGACTTCGGGCTTCGATACTTTTCACACTAGCACACTCCAATTCTCCTGAATGCCAAACTCCGGAACAAGTTGATCTTCTGACACACGTCCCTTTTGATGGAAGATCCAGATCAACTCCATACTTCAGGACTTCAAGAGTTTTCTCCTTAGCATAATTTGTTTCTCCCGAACACCGAACTCTCGAATACATTGATCTGTCGACACATTCCCCTTTTTTATGAATGGTCCAGATTAACTCCAGACTTCTGGACTTCGGGCTTCAGGAGTTTTCTCACTAGCATAATTTGTTTCTCTCGAACGTCGAACTCCCAAATTGTTGTGGGATTTATGGCTCACAATCACTTGCGCACAGATATGATGGATGAGATCTGTTTTTCACCACCATGCCTTACCTCTTTCTCTTGGTTTGATCTAACGGTTCTTATCTGTCTTTGGTCAATCCAATGGTCAAGCACTTCTCCCCAGATCTACGGTGTAGATTCATTCTGGGACTTCGGAGCTTCGACACTTCGACCCCTTTGGCTCTCTAACTCATAAACTTCACTGAAGTTATGAAGTCCTAAGGAATTTGGAGTTTAACTCTCATGCACCTTTTTCTAGATCTGACGGTTGGAAAATGTTGGCCTTTTCCCTGTGCAGATATTATGGTCCAACTTCAAACCTTGCGGTTCCAAACCCACTGTCAATGCAATCTCTTTTCTATGCTATATTTCTTGAACCTCTATACTTCCCGAGCTTCCAAACATGATGAAGGTGTTCTCTTGACACTCTGGGATGCTCTGAAATTCAAATTTTGTCCCTCTCAACAACAATTTGCTCTGAGCTTTTTATTCCATAACCACCTATACGACCCAATTCAGGCTCAGTGTTGAAAACTGGGCTCTAAACTTCAATTTTGTCCATTTCGACAACAATTCCTTTCCGAAACCTTTTTTTCAACTTCCACTTTCCTGGCCCATCCAGGCTTAGTGTTGAAACCATGGCTCTGATACCAATTTCTGACGTTCCCAACCACCAACAGGCCGGGAAACATCACTCGTAAACATACTTTTCGCTCTAATACCAATTTGTAATGTCCCCAACCACCAATAGGCCGGACAACATCACTCGTAAATAAAATTTTCACTCTGATACCCGATTTTGCTATTGTGGTTACCTGATTTGTGATGTCCCCAACCACCAACATGTCAGGCAACATCACTCGTTAACATACTTTTCTCTCTGATACTCGATTTTGTTACTGTGGTTACCCTTTGGACTTAGGAGTTGGATAGAAGAAGCAAGTTGTCAAGCCTGTGAGCAGCTCTGTCCAGGTGAGAGAGTGTGCTGAGGAAGTGAGCTCTTCTGGGGGAAGTTCAATAACATCTACAAAGCTATGAGAATTTGTAATCCATCCTGTTGTTGAAGCCCTCAAAAGGGAGGTGTAGTAGTTGATGGACTGTGTGACAGTGAAGGTGTACACTCCTGGGGTGGAACATGCATGTGGGGAATGAGAATCTGTGAGTTGTGGGCATAAGTGGCTCCTTGGGGGAATTTCTTCCTGTTGAACTGTGCGACTTCCCTGTCGACCTTTCTTAGCCTAGGAATCACTTTTCAGGTGGAGTTTAGTCCCATCTCGGGGGTGACCCACTGCTGAGAGTGAGGAGTAGCATGTTCTATGGATGTGAGGTTCATGGAAGTTCTGCACGCAGTTGGTGGTCTTCTATTAAAATATAAGTGCCACTTCTATGTTCATTTACATGTTGTGTAATTGTACATGTGATATAATTGATGAGTAATGCCTGGATATATTGTATATGTTGTATGTGTATGCTTACTGTTATTTCTGCATTAATCTATGTATTATTAGAATATGTCGTCTGTATATGTTTATATATAGGTAGATGATAGTTTTAATTTCTATGTTTATATGGATGTGTATGATGTTTCCGCAAGTATCTCTATGTGGCATAACCCAGTATATTAAGGTTAGGGCCGTCACAAATTGGTATCAGAGAAAAAATTATGTTTACGAGTGATGTTTCCCAGCCTGTTGGTGGTTGGGGATGTCACAAATTGGTATCAGAGCGAAAAGTATGTTTACGAGTGATGTTGCCCGACCTGTTGGTGGTTGGGGACGTTACACACACACACATATAGGCTTGTATCCCACTGCTTAATTCTCAACAGTCATTAAGGTTGTGACTCTGTTCTCCTGACAGAGTCTTCACACAGTTCCTCAACATGGAACTTCCTTCAACATGCAACTTCCTTATTGCACATCCTTCACTACCTGTGATAGTCTCAACCTCGATTTAGATTTAGTTGTTTATCAAATATTCCATAAGGAATATAGGCATGCATCTTTGTTATGCATCCAACTTCTTTATCCACACCTATCCTAGTTTTTTTAACTGATATATATGATGTATTTAACCATATGCATGATCATAATCCTCTATGTAGCTATCCTAGGTACCTTTTGCAGCTCACGCACATCTTTTCATTGAAACCATTTAACTCATGATTGTTCACAATTGTTCTCATGCACTCTTCAAAGGCATAATAATGTTGTCTTTTATTATAAAAATAGAGCATCCTTTCTCCCTTACTCTTTCATCTATTTATATTGGTTTTTCCTAAGAGAAAGGAACACATTCCCCTCAAGCTATCATTAAAGACAAAATCTTTCATGACTCTTCAAAATGGAGTCAACCATGCATCCATGGTATTCATTAAACCTTGGCAAGTGAAATTCTTACCTCACATTCCACTCATTAGGGAAGTCCTGTTGCACCTTTTATATGCATATATTTATACGGGTGCATCACCTCCACTTTTAATATCATTCATATCTAGTTGGTATTATTATCTGTCTCCCTGACATAGGACCTCCCGTCCTAAATCCCTTTTATGAAATCTTATGTTTTCATTGCATTGTAAACCCCGAAATAGGGGTGCTAGGGATCAATATGCTCTTTCCTTTATCTTATGGCCTTTCTCTACATATAACCATTCTCGCGACCATAGCTTAACACAAAGCGTTAAACCCTGTCCTCCTCAAGTAGCCCGAAGGACCTCTATCTTCCCTTCGTATGACTGAGAGCTATGACCTTGACTCAACTCCTTTAGTGTTAATCGACGGTTGTGATTAAATCAATCACAAAGATAGATGGCTAGGAAGGATGGCAGAGTATCTACTAGCACGATGTTTAAACTCGTCATCGAGTTCCACAATGGAAGATGCACATTGGCAGATGGATCAATGTGATCCATCGATTTGTTTTCGAGTGACGATCAATGATCTTTGGGCATTGAAAAACCGTAACCTGCGCGATTGTTAACTCGGCCCTTTGATCTCGCAATGGCTCCCCACCATTGATTTTCCCTTACTGAGATCTGACAATCATGATTTAATCAAATGTTTATCCTATGATCCTCCTCTGAAACTCCCATATCTGACATTTGTTGTAGCTTACTTACTAAGTATTCTAGTTCATAACTCTTGAGTATCTCTAGATCAAAATCAGTCTTAACCATTACACCTATAATTCTTCCTTATGTTCAACAACATTCAGGGATGGAGGTCACTCTCCTCCCCCCACAAGAATTCTGGAAGATTGGTTTCCTATCCACCAAGCAAGGGAGAAAATTTGGGAGGGCATAGGGGGAATTTTTGGTTCTATCATGGGCGAGCTTCTTGAGTTAATGAGGTAAGTTATAATTGGCCAAAATAGACTCTTCAACCACAAAATCAATGAGACCAATCTCTTCAGCAGCAATATTAATGAGACCAACCTCTGCAGCAGCAATATCTAGGAGACAACTTTCATTATCACAGTGCGGACGAAGCACTATGATTTTTCACTGAATCACTCCATATTTCTACAACTCCATTTATTAGATTGGTTAGAAAACACTGCCCAACAATTCTGGTATCCATAAACAAAATTCATTTCTCAGTTCCCTTCGAAACTCAAGAGTTGTACATATGTTACCTTTTCATAGAATAGTCATTAGACGGATTCCTCTGATCATGAGGGATTATACACACATACAAGGTTTTAATCCTTCATTAAAGCAATAATTATTACTGCTACAGATCCTTTCAATCCATTCACATCAAAGTATTTCTATTAGTGTTCTTCAGTGAGGGATTACAATAAATCATATGACTAGTCTCACAGTCATAATTCATACTGATGTTTCCCTCTCTATATGGAAATAATCAACAAGGGTCACTTTTTCCCTTTTTATTGTGAAAACCTTCCGTAATTCATAATTCAGATAGATAATTATTGTATCACTTGAGGAAGTAATATAACTACTTCTAGTCTCTTATTCATGCCTCAATTCATTCTTTGTCAACAGATCCCTACAAGGGAATATTTTCCTAAACTCCCCCTTATAGTCGTATGAGTATTACCAAGCTATATTCATGTGGCTATCATCCACCTCAGGATGTCTACACGATCCATTGGTCATTCAAATGTGTTTTGACACCTTCTTAATCGGACCTTGCATCAATCTCTCATTAATCCTTACATTCCTATCTTATCAAGGCAATAGGCTGCAACATTACCAACATTTCATTCTTGTTGTCAACCCCTGTTGACATAAGGTCATTCTCATCAAAAGCTCCATTACTAGACCATACCTTACATCCCACCATAGGTTATAACATTCCTAATTTTCATGTTCAATGTTTTTCCATATGCATCCAAGTTTTATTATTAATGTCCATCAACATGTCCCACTTTGCATGACTGGTTATCATCTCCCAAAATAAATGATAGTCTTCTTTTACCACAACCTATCATGATTCAATCTTGTTAGGTGAAATCCCAACTGAATTTTAATCTACATCCTTTTTCTCAAGGAACTTATGCAGATAATTTCCATACTGCAGTAATATTCTCAATAGGCTCATCTTAGCCATGGTAAACTAGTCTTATGACGATTCCTTGGCCCATCTAGGCCTGGGTTTGAATCATGCTCTGCTAGATAGGGTAGGGTAGGGTTCCCCCTCCCTTGAATTTTTATAAGAAAGAAAAATATCTCTTGACTCTTTCGCGAGCCCAAGCAGGGAAAGTGTTGTTACCATGCTCTGATACCAATTTATAACACACCAAAACACTCAAGTACCTATTTAAGGGATGGGGCATCAAAATTTTTCTTTCCTCCATCGTCTAGAATCCTATTCTTGAGGTATCCATCCTCTTAGGCTCGTCAAGAGCTTTCCAGTCACCATTACAATGCTCAAATCCGATCTCTAGATTGAACATTTTTCCCTTCTGAAGTTCTTTGAGAATTCATTGGTTGAGGGTCACATGGCATCCACGTGGATCCCTCACATTCATACCCTCCTCAAGATCTTACATCCATGGTGGTAGTTCATCCACCTTCCAATCCAACAATGGGTTTTGTTCTTTGTTTGACACATAAGCTACAGGGGAGTTCAACGTTTGACACTTCGGCGATGAACACATTTTTTTCCTTTCTGTACGCAAATCCTCTAGAGTCCCAAACTCTTAGATTTCCAAAACGTTGCCACGTATCTCCAGCCTTCGACCCTTTTGGAGAATAATTTCTATTGTCTCAAGTCCCCTGGAGTTTCAAACTCACGAAACACTGCCACGTAGCTCTGGCCTTCGGCCCTTTCAACTTATCCTCAACACTACACTCCATATCTTCGGTCTCACACTCAAAACACGTCCATGTAGACCTCAGAATCTAAAGCCTCCATCGATTTGCAACTTCAACATTAAACGGTTTCATGGTGTGATCCTCTCCTTACTCCCATAGTAGGTCAAAGTTGAATTGACCATGGAATAAATCCAATGGTCACAAGTGGTCCTAAAGTCCCTCCAGATCGATGGTTCTCGTTAATTCATAACTTCGACATTCATGAGTTTTGGCGTGTAGTTTCCAGCTTCCTCCCGGACTGCTAAGTCTTCGGACTACAACATCTAGCGACACATATCCTTAATGATGGACAACTGAGATGGACTCCACGGTTCACGATTTAGGGAGCCTTCACACTTTAATGAATCTCGTCTAACTTCCTCTGGAGTTCCAAGTCATCGGACTACGAGATCTCCTACCACACGAACCAAACCGGTAATTGCCTGAGATGACACGTGGCAAGGCAGAGACGACACATGGCCCCTTCAGTGGGTAACATGCATCACGTGTTAATGGGCCTATAGGGTCTGTGAAACACCCAAATCCAAGTGACACATGGCACATTGATCATGGGTCCACGTCACCCTAGATTATGTCATTGTGCCACATAATTATGGGATGATAGCCTTCTAACATCCCTAAGATCTCGTGGTCGAGATCCGGCCATGTAGATCCATAGATCCACAAATATTGTTACTTTGAAAGTTCGACATTCAAGATTTTTTCTATGCAAACTCCACTTTGTTCCCAAATTTGGTCAGTGTTGAGCTGACCGCAACATAGATCTAACGGTCAGGTTCTAGCCAGGTGGACCCATATATCCACAACTTTCGTTGCTTCGGGTCTTCGATATTTGAAACTTCGAGAGTTCCTCTTCCCGTTAAAAAAATGACTCAAAATTGTTGAAGCGCCACTCTCTGAACCTTAGGATCTGGCGATGTGTTAACAATGGTGTATTCAGGCTCCCAACAAGGACTTTTTGCCTAAGAAAAGTGGATCTTGTCTCCTTCCAAAAACATATTTTCAAAGTGAGTTCGGTTGCATATGACCTAGGGTGCGAGAATCCCTCATTCTCGCAGGCCACCTTCATTTAGAGTGTGAACTTCTCTCAGTTTTCTCCATACACAGGGTGCGAACCTATTTTTAAGCTTGGAAAAGACAAGAGGTCTCGAGGGTTCTAGAAGGGAATCTTCTAGAAAATGAGTTGGCATTCATATGGTTGTGATTTTACTGACTTCTCAGATTTGATGGGATCGTCCTCATCCATGTAACCATCTCTCCTTCTCCTATATATTGAAAGGTTTCTCATGGAAAAGGTTAAGCAAGAATGAATGAAGAATTGGCGAAAGAATTGTGTGAAGAACCCTGCTTGGACAGAGGCTTGAAGGCTCTAGTTGATCTATCAAGAGGAATTGGATCTTATTCATGCAAGTATAGAGCAAGTGTGTGTGTTGGAACCAAGGGTCACTGAAAGGAAGCTTGCGACATCAAGGCAATCAGGTTGTATCTTCTACTTTCAATTAATATGATACAACGACATGTCCCTTTCCCATAAATTCACTCTTACTTTATTGTGTAATTACTTGATCATATGCATAAGTTGACGTCAAATACATTTTGCTATGTTCACTTTGGTTGGTTTGTGTTTTTTTGTACTTGACATCACGAGAGAACCAACGCGAAGCAGGAGCAATAGAGACCTAAGGAAGCGATATCAAGGTATGTCACTTATTCCTACCTATTAGTAGATTCAATGATTACAACTTAGGGAAAGAGTCGTGTCATGTCTTGTTTTGTTCTAGATCCAGGTGGATCTAGGGAGATCTGTTAGTGTTTGCACCTACCGATTAGTCCGATAACAACCTTTACGTGTACAAACCATATGGTTCCTTACTTGCTCAAATACACAATCAAGCAAAAGGTAAAGGAACACAACCTAACCATCAAGCAAACATGTGCATCCCTGAAACATTCATAGGATATTCAACTTTATTTTACAGTTACAACTCAAATGTACATGGTATGCAAATACTTATCTATTTTGGATTGTATCCAACTAACTGACTATGGGTGTTCACCTTTCCACCCAACCATAGGCTCAAAGGCATTCATTCTTACCACTCTAGCCACCCCCATGCCAATCCATGATATCACTAGAGAACTATGCCTTTTCTTAGATCCCTTCTCTCTGTCACAACATCCCTGCGAGGTTTATCAAATGCTTTCCCATCATCAATCTCGCAACATTCCTCTTTTCTTATGCATATCTAGGTCTCATGTTCCCCTCTATGCATGCGTTCTTGTCTGGTGTCTCTCCTTATCTCTACATAGCCTCACACACGTGCCTCCTTCTCGGTGTGTCTTCTCTTGTATCTATTTTCTACATATCCTTTTCTCGGGATGGTTCTTGAACCATCTTGTTCCTTCTGTAAGAAGGAAACTCGGGTCGGCTTGGTCTTCTAGACCCCGTGGAACTTCAGGATGACATTCTTCAATCAGAACATGCTTCCATTCATGGGGGTGGTTGAGTATTCAACCACCATTCCTTCCTTCATTAATATATTTCTCTCCTTGGGATTCAAAGGGGGTTTATTATTACCAACAAGGGAAATTTTGGGTCATTTGACATAATGAACCGTCTCTTATAGTTTTTCCATTCTTTCCTCTAGTGATATCATGGCCAGTACTTCAAGGCTTCAACCCCAAAGTCATCTATTAGAAATTCAAACAATAATACATTTACATTGTTCTCATGCCATATCATGGAGATCATGATTAATGATTAATTACAAGCTGGGGGAAACAAGGGTGTTACTCTGAAGTAAACGCCTCTTAATCAGATGCAGGTTCCAACTCTGAGTCAAAACCAAAGAAGGGGAATTGATCATTGACGCATAACATAGTGCCACCATTGCTACCACCAAGATCTAGCCCGGTGAACCTGATGAGCCAGAGGAAGGTGAGCGCATATTTCATTCATAGATGTGGGTGAAAGACACTCCACTACACTTCATCATTGATAGTGGTAACCAGAAGAACCTAATCTCAGTAGATATCATCAAGAGGCTAGACCTATCGACTATGACACACCCACAACCCTACACCATCGGATGGCTCCATCAAGGGAGCGATCTTCACGTCAACCAACAGTGTCTCATATCGTATGGCATCAAGTGATCTAGATGG
The DNA here is from genome assembly GCA_010110895.2 of Picea sitchensis. Lineage (NCBI taxonomy): Eukaryota > Viridiplantae > Streptophyta > Pinopsida > Pinales > Pinaceae > Picea > Picea sitchensis. The sequence goes on along the minus strand of SNQJ01S0024631.1, from coordinate 53,871 downwards.
ATATTAGTGTCCACCTACCTATTCCAACTGGCTCCTCGTGTCCATTTTTTTATAGCACGTCTTTCTGTACTGCTTTATAATTGTGAGTTATACACTTCTAGGGATGTCTGAAGCCTCACACATTCTCCAGGTGTATACGTGTGGCTTCTCGCCTAATCCAACTAGCCTATTTTGTATGTTTTCATGTTAGCACATCTTATTGTACTTTCAAGGTTGTTTTGGGGCCCTAAACATTGTTTTTTTGGCTCGCCGCATCCAGAGTGTAGACAGAGTTAGAGTTTGATGAAAAAATGTGTAGTTCTCTGAAATACCTTTCCAACAACCTATCACGCGCCTAAAACTGAGGTCGTACGCAAAAGTTATGACCCTAGGATGTTGAGGTACCAAATTACACCAACTTACCCATACGACCCACATGACTTTTGGCGTTTTACCTTCTAGGGTTAGGTTTTTGGATGTCTATGGTTTTGGCATTCATGAGTAATATGAAAAGGGCCTATGGAGCCTCATTGTAATCCATTTTGCTAAGACAAATGTGCATAGCAACCACATCTCTTCTCAGAGATAGCTACCACCATTCGAGTAAGTTTCAGTTTTATAGTTTCATCCTATTTCATTACTTAATAGAAGATATTGTTCACTAAATATTTTTTTTATTCTTCCTATCTCTATGTTTATGGTATTTAGTCTATAATCAGCTTGTTCCTCTACTAAATCCAGATCAGTGGTATCAGAGCGGTCTGTCCTTCATTTATTTTTCTTCGTGCATGTACCCATCAAGGTTTGGGTCCAAGAAGTTGGGACTCCAACAAATCGATTCATTACCAGATCAGTTACGTTGAGCCCGAAAACAACCCATGGGAAATGAAAAGAAAGATGATGGACCATGAGATCCTATTAAAATGTTGATCGAGGAAGCCCTTGCATGACAAAGGAATGAAATGATGGACAACTTCGCATGGATCCTTCGACAGTTTACCATGAGAGAAGCATCCTCATCAGGCGGCCATGCAACCTCCTTCAAAGTACAGGTAAATTTTGATATTCCATTATTTGAAGGATTGATATATGTAGATGCTATAGATAAATGGTTAAATCAGCTCGAAGGATATTTTTCGATCCATAATTTTTCCGATTGAGAAAAGATCACTTTTTCACTCCTCAAGGTCATTCCCCATGTTAAAGACTGGTGGGAAACCCACTCTGAGCAAAGGGTCATGCAGGAATCTGCAATTTTTGTGGTGTCCCCTACATGTGATTCCTTCCAGGATGCCATTAAAGAACAATACTACCCTGTTGGAAGCTACGAGGATCAATACACCAGATGGACCACCCTACGTCAAGAAAGGGACTAGACAGTACCAAACTTCACCAATATTTTCCATACCCTCCGCACCAAATTGGGTATCAAATATTCTGAGCGTTATATGATGCTCAAATATCGTGACTGTTTGCATAGATACATTCAAACATAAATGGAGTTCCTGGACATCACCTCATTGGGCATAACTTATAGATACGTTGTCAAGATCGAGCAAAAATTTAAGTAGAAACGACAAGAGTTTGGATCTGCAAACCCCTCACAGTTGAAGCAGGGCAAAGGAAACCCCAACCCACACAGTAGGGGACCAAGTCATGATGGCTACCCTTAGGACAATCCGTCCAAGCCACAACACAAGAAGGGCAATGAGAAGACGAAGAAGGACACGGGAAAATGGTGCGAGTACCATAAAATTCCTTGGCACAACACCGATGAATGCCTCTCCAAGAAGTCCCTCGTGGTCGAGCTGAAGACTTCCGAGTCAGAGGCCAATTCTGATTCTGAGTCAAATCCTGAAGGAGGGAAGCAGATTATCGATGTTGAACCCAGTGCCATGGTCGCTACCACCAAAGTCTAACCAAGCGAACCAGAAGAACCAGAGGAAGGGGAATGCCTCTTTCACTCACAAATGTGGGTCAAGGGGGATCTGATTCACTTCATTGTGACATTGGTAGTCAAAAGAACCTAATTTCAACAGAGGTCATCAAGCGGTTGAACTTGCCAACAACACCACACCCACAACCCTACACCACAGACTAGCTTTGTCAAGGAAGAGATCTTTGTGTCAGCCAACAATGTCGTCTGTCCTACGACATGAAGACTTTCAAAGATGAAGCACTGTGTGATATTTATCCCCTTGAAGTTTGTGATGTTCTTTTAGGACAACCATATTTTTGGAAGCATCATGTTGTGTATGAGTCTAGACCCTATAGTTTTATTATTACTTTGGGTAGACAATTGTACAAGATCTTAGAGGTGGCACCGCCTACTGTTATTTCTTTAATATTTGCTAAGAAATGCAGTAAGGTCATTTCACAAACAGAGAAGTTCGTCTTCTTTGTGATCCGTGCTCACAGTAAGCATAAGGTCATCGTCACATTCGTGGCCTCTACACAACACCTCTCTTTGCAGGAGAAGCAAGTGGATGGGATCGTGGAAGAATACAGAGACATCTTCGTCTCACCTACAGGGGTACCAACACACTACCAAGTCAAGCATCCAATTTATATGACCCCTAATGCACCTCTACCTAACGGACCAGTCTATCGACGCTCATTGATGGAGAATGATGAAATTAGGCATCAGACCCAAGAGCTTCTTCAAAAGGGGCACATCAGACCCAACTCCTCCCCTTGCGGAAGCCTGATTGTACTGGTGTAGAAGAAGGATGAGACTTGGTGAATCTGCATTGATTACAGAGCCTTAAACAAAACCACAGTCAACAACCGCTATTCCATTCCCAGGATTGATGACCTTCTTGACCAACTCAAGGGGGAAAATTTCTTCAACAAGATTGACCTGAAGTCTGGCTACCACCAGGTTCCCATCGAACCAACAGATGTTTGGAAGACAACCTTCAAGTCTAAGGAAGGTCTCTACAAATGGCTAGTCATGCTTTTTGGCTTAACAAATGTACCAGCCACTTCCATGAGGTTGATGGATGATGTATTGAGACCCTTCACCAACTCCTTTGTGGTATTATATTTGGATGACATCCTCATCTTCAACAGAACGTGGGAGGAGAAGATGTGGCATAGTCAACAGGTTTTGAGCACTCTGCGACAGCACAAGATTTATGCCAACTTGGAAAAATGCTCTTTTGGCATGAACATGGTATAATACCTGGGCTACATTATGGATGAACATGGGGTACATGTTGATCCAGCTAAGATCCAAGTTATCCGTGACTTGCTAGCCTGACCACACTGACTGAACTTTAGAGCTTCTTAGGACTCACCAATTTTTATCGACGGTTCATGTTGGGATTCTCCCATATTTCCTGGGCCCTCAGCCAGGTGACCAAGGGCGGTGGTAGAGAAAATTTTGCGTGGGGGAAGGATCAGCAACAAGAATTTGAAGATCTGAAACATCGTTTGTGATGAGATCCAATACTCTCCTTTCTCGATCTGCAACAACCATTCAACATTGAGACTGATGCATCTAACTATGATGTGGGCATAGTTCTCACTAGCACGGGCATCTGGTGGCATACCATAGTGAGACACTCTCCGATACTGTCCGTAAATACCCCACCTATGACAAGGAAATGTATTCCATTGTACAAGCCTATCGTCAATAGAAACATTACATTTTGGGGACAGAGATGATCATACACACTGATCACAAGCCTCTGCAATTCATAGAGACACAAGGGAAATTGCATAATGACTACCATCAGAAGTGGTCCACCTACCTGCAACAATTCCATCTCAAAATCAAGTATAAGACAGGTATCTCCAATCGTGTCACTGACTGCCTTAGTCGGCCTCCCGTGGATGCACTTACCACTGTGCTCCATTCCTGTGGACATGAAACATCAGAGTGACCCTAACTTTACCAGCAAGATCCAGACTTCACCACCACATATCATCTCTTGCATATAGGAGCCACTGTCACTGATTTTCACATTCAGGACAGACTCTTATGCCACCTAGACCATCTCTGTGTTCCTACAAGTGAGTGTGCAAAGGTGATTTGGGAAGCCCACTACAGTCGAGTGGAAGGACATTTTGGCATAGATAAAACTGTGGTCATCCTTCAAAAAAAATTTATTGGCCAAAACTTCAACTGGATGTCAGCAAGTATATCATATATTTCACTTCCTGTGCCATTGCCAAGACGACTGTCAAGAAGAAAGGCTTATACACCCCTCTACATATTCCCGAGAAGTCGTGGGAGTCCATCTCCATGGATTACATGTCCGGTTTGCCTTCCACCAAACACGGAAATGATTGCATGTTTGTGGTCGTTGACCAGTTTTTGAAGATGGCCAACCTCACAGCCTATAAGAAGATTTTCATAGTGGCCAATACTGCCAAGCTTTTCTTCGAATGAGTTTGGGTTCACTTTGGGATACCACATACCATCATATCTAACCGAGACAACAGGTTCCTCAACACCTTTTGGTCAAGTCTCTGGTCTTTGTTGGACACCAAGATTACAAAATCCACTTCATTCCACCCCCAAACTGATGGCCAAATCGATGTCGTCAATCAGATGATTGTGCACATCCTATGCATGTACAATTCTAAGCATCCCCATACATGGGACGAGAGTCTCCTATATGTCCAACACAGTTACAACAGGGCTCTCCATAGTTTCACCAACCATATCCCATTTCAAGTGGGTCTGGGATTCCAACCCTTGGGACCCATTGATAATGCACTTTCTCTTGCCACTGCATAGACAGACTCTTCCCCTGATTAGTCTGCAATCGACAAAGCCACCAGATTCATTGAGCAGATTCAACACATCCGCCAATAGGTCTAGGAGAGTTTGCAGAAATCCAATGTTAAGTATAAGCAGCGCCATGATAAACATAGGGTACCACACCAGTTTCAAGTTGGCGACAAAGTCTGGTTACATTTGCAGAAGGAGCGTCTCACCGATCCCCATCAAAAGCTTCAGCCACTTCGTTATGGGCCCTACACTATTACCAAGGTTATGGGTAGCAATGATTTTGAGCTCAACACTCCACCCTTCCTTGGTTTGCATCCAGTATTCAATGTGGACCTCCTGCGGCCATATTGTCCACCCTTATTGGACACCTATGAGATTGTTGAACAACTGACGCCAACATAACTCAACCCTGACTGCATGGAACAAGCATCCACCGATTAGATAGTGGACACACAGGTCAACGACACTCACCAGCAGCAGATCCAACTTTATCGGGTTGTCAAGGCAAGGCAACTCCTACACCAAGGCAAGTGGCTCACCTGGGGCCAAATCCAGCAGAAATTTCCTCACCTAATGGGGGAACTCAATGCAATGGAGACCATTGCTTCGTAAGGGGGGAATATTGATCCAGATGGATATTGGTGGCCACCCGCCTATTCCAACTGGCTGCTTGTGTCCGTTTTTGTTTAACACATCTTTCTGTATTGCTTTATAATGTGAGTTCTACACTTCTAGTGTTGTCTGAAGCGTCACACGTTCTCCAGGTGGATACCGGTGGCCTCTCTCCTAATCCAACTGGCCTGTTTTGTATTTTTTCATGTCAGCACATCTTGATGTACTTTCAAGGTTGTTTTGGGTCCCTAAACATTGCTTTTTTGGCTCACCATAGTTAGACTGTAGACGGAGGCAGAGTCTAATGAAAAAATGTGTAGCTCTTTGAAATACCTTTCCAACAGGATATCACACGCCTAAAACGAAGGTAGTATGCAAAATTTATGACCCTAGGAAGTTGAGGTACCAAATTACACCAACTTACCCATAGGGCCCACATGACTTTTGGTGTTTCACCTTCTAGGGTTAGGTTTTTGGATATCTAGGGTTTTGGAATTCATCAGTAATATGAAAAGGGCCTATGGAGCCTCATTGTAATCCATTTTGCTCAGACGCATGTGCATAGAAGCCACATCTCTTCTCAGAGATAGCTACCACCATTCGAGCAAGTTTCAGTTCTGCAATTTTACAGTTTCAACCTATTTCAATATTTAATAGAAGATATTGTTCACTAAATATTTTGTTATTCTTCCTATCTCTGTGTTTATGGTATTCAGTCTATAATCAGTTTGTTTTGCTCCTAAATCCGGATCATCAAGCCATTCAAAGATGAGGAAATTGTACAGGATACCCGAGGTAGTCCCACCTAGTATTATCTCTTTGATCTTTACCAAGCAATGCAGAAAGGTCATTTCTCAGACTAGGGAGTTTGTCTTCTTCGTGATTCACTCTCAGAGTGAGCAAAAGGTTGCAACCACATCCATGGCCTCTGCAATCGACCTCTCCACACAACATAAACAAGTGGATAAGGTCATGGAAGAATACAAATACATATTCACATCACCTACTGAAGTACCTTTGGACTGTCAGGTCAAGCATCCCAGTGATCTGACCCCCGACATACCACTACCAAATGGGCCAGTCTATCGTCTCTCTCTGCTAGAAAATGAGGAGATAAAAAATAGATCTAAGAACTACTCCACAAGGGGCACATCTGACCCAACTCATCACCTTGTGGAAGCCCAATTGTGTTGGTGCAGAAGAAATATGGGACCTGGTCATAAGCCATTGTAGTTCATGTAGACACAAGGTAAATTGCAGAATGACTGACATCATAAGTGGTCCACATATTTGAAGCAGTTCCACCTCAAAATCAAGTATAAAATATGAGGTACCAACCAATTCGTTGATTGCCTCAGTTGACCTCCAGTTGTGGCACTCACCACAGTGCTAGACTCTTGCAGCCATGAGACCTCCGGGTAGCCCCACCTCTATGAGACGAATCCCGACTTTTCCAACACCTACCAGATATTGGGCGCCAACACAACTATCAATAATTTCCATATTCAGGATGGGTTGTTGTTCCATCTAGGCCATCTCTGTGTTCCATCAAGAAAGTGAGCGAAGCTGATTTGGCAAGCCCACTACAGTGGGGTGTCAGGACACTTTAGCATGGAAAAGATAGTGGTAGTGTTGCAACGAAATTTCTATTGGCCGAAACTTCGACAGGATATCAACAAGTATATCTGATCCTGCATTGCTTGCACTATTGCCTATTCGACCATCAAGAAACAAGGCATGTACACTCCTCTTCCTACTCCTAATAGGCCTTGAGAATCCATCTCAATGGACTACATGTTGGGCCTCCCTTCAACCAGGCAGGGAAATGAATTTGTTTTTGTGGTTGTTGATCGCTTTTCCAAGATGGCAATTTTGGTCGCCTGCAAGAAGAGCATCATGGCAGAGGACACTACCAATTTTTTCTTTGAACGAGTGTGGATACACTTTGGGATCCCAAAAACCATTATCTCAGATTGGGGCAGTCGGTTCCTTAAGACATTCTAGTCAAGCCTCTGGTCACTGTTGGAAACCAAGCTCACCAAGTCCACTGCCTTCCACCCCCAAACGAATGTCCAAACCGAGGTCGTCAACCGAATGATCGTGCACATCCTTCCCATGTACAATTCCAAGAACCCTTGCACCTGGGGTGAGAGTCTTCCCTATGTTCATCACAACTCAACCGGCCACAACCCCTTTCAGGTAGGGTTGGGATTTCAACCATTGGGTCCCATGGATGTTACACTACCCCTTGTGGCTACCCAGGGAGAATCGTCGTATGCTCCAACTACAGCTGACAAAGCCACCCAGTTCATTGAGCAAATCTAACACATCTGCCAATAGGCTCAAGATATTTTACATAAGTCCAATGCCAAGTACAAGCAACGCCATGATCAACATTGGTTGTTGGTTAACTCTTCTTCTATACTTTCTGATTTTGTATTGACCTAGGGTTCATGTATTTCGGGTTTCCGACAAAGCCTCTAAAACTATCGGCCCTCCTGGCGAACTAGAAGGCAATGCAACACATAGAATGTGTTGCACAGTCTCACCTGCTATAGCTTTAATGGGTGGCTGGAAGACTCAGGTGTTTATAGCCTAGGATTGAGTATGAGATATGAGAACTTGACCATTGAACCATTATTAGAACTGGTAAATGCAACATACTATTATTCATGACTGTGTAGTAAATATCATAGCTTATTCCCTCAATATCGCAACAACATTTAAATAAGAAATATAATAACTCATTCATTCATTAATCACAACAAATAACTACTGGAAAGAGGATAAAGATATGGATGCATTCATCACATTACACAGATATTACCATGGTTCACCCCCTCCTGGGCTACGTCCACAAATATTTGGCTCTTGGCTTATTTATTATGATAGTTCTGCATCTACAGTGTCATGTGCTTACAACTCCCCCATATGGGTGAGATCTATATGAGGTGAACTAGATCGCACCAAGCTCCTCAGTCTGCGATCTAATCCTCAATATGTACCTTCTCTTGTCTCCTCCATCTCAATGGCTTATAAAATAGTTCATACAACAAAATGTAAACCTGAAACATAACTAAATTGAACAACTACAAAATCCGTTACCCCTCTATAATACCTCATTATTGGTATTTATACATTTTTGTCTCTTCAGCCATTACAACATATTATCAAAACCCTAGCCCTACTAACATTAGGTCTTCCTCTCGTGCACATGTTGTTCTTCCTTCCAGCAGTCGCTTTCCTTGTGCACGCTTTCTTGCATGCGCGCGTGCTGTGTTTCCTTCCAATTGTTGCTTCACTCTCTGAACGCTTTCTTTCCCCATGATCATCCTTCTTTCCACTTCGGCTTGCTGCCAACAGGCCCCCAACACTGGCATGTGGCTCGTCTCGAGCCACCTAATCCTTGTGTGTGTCTTCGACCTCCCTAGTGATCGTCTAGAACTTTTCCTTGAGCTTTGCTACCTGTGCCTGTGCCTGCGTAGTCTTCTCCTTGATTGTGTCCACTACTTGGAATGTAACTTCGTCGTTGATCAATATTGCACGTTCTTCTTGGGTCTATGCTATCTATGTCTTAGCTTCCTCTGCTTGTGCCAGGACTTATGCTACCCACTCTTGCAATGGTTCCATTTGAGACTGTCGCTCCTATTTCTGTGTTTGTGTGGTAGTTAGCTCTGCTTGCAATTTCTTCATTTCCCGCGTTCCCTTGATGCGGTCCGTAATTAGCATTTTCTTCTGCCTATGTTTGAGTTCTTAGATTTTTGCGTTGATCCTCTCTTCTTCCTTATCCCACTTTTGGATATGTTAATCCTCCTCTAACTTAGTCCATAGCTGCGCTGCTTTGTCGAACAAGTCTGTTGCTGTGCTGACCTGCTGCTCTGTATCCTGCAGTTGTGTTGTTGCTTCCTGTTTCCTTTGCTCCTTGACTGTTGGTGGAGTGGTTGGTATGAGATGCTCTCGGAGATTCTCAATATCCTTCTGATATTGATCAATTGCCTACGCAATCCAATCAATCTTTTCTGTTGCTGTGATTTCCTCACTCTGCCCGGCCTGTGGAATATTCTCATAAGTTCCTACCACTTTTTGCTCCAATCCTTTTATGTGCTCCCTTTCCTCCTAGGTCTCATATTTCCCCTTCTCATATATTATTTCCAGCATGTCCTGCTTCTTTGTTGCCTGCTTCAATTCAGTTAAGTCTCTGTGTGCGTGAGACTGTACCTTGTGGTTTACGCTCACTTACAACCTGTGTAGCGCCCCTGATGGTATCCTTGTCAACAGAAGTTGGATTTGGCTTAAATCCTTCAAGGGTGTTTGGCCCACAATTTCGTCCATGTGCAACATACTAGGGTTGATGTGGAATGTTACATGTGGCTGCAGTATTTCCTGGATTGACTCTCATTCTTATTCTTTCACTCTTCCTTCTATCTGCGGTGTCGATGGTTCAATTCCCCTACTGCTTGTTGTCGTCCCTTCCCCGATCTGCTTGATGAGTTGTCACATGTCTGCTAACTCCTCTTGGATCTTATCCCTATGGCATGCTGCATGGTCGAGGTCCTCGGCTAGACAATCCTGGACCATTCAAGATATCATCTCCCCATCATCATCCGTGATCATATATTCTGGCGGTGTTCGTTGTGCCTTTGATTTCTTGCGCGCGCTTCATATCAGTGTGGTTGGCCTCTTGTTTTCCCCTGCTGCTTGTGGGTTGGGATTTGCTACTTGTGGGCTTGGCCTGTTGCTACTGCTCCTTGGTTGGTTGTGTCTTATCCTTCTATCCATTCTAGGTTCTTGTCTTCGTTGGCACTTCTTCTGTCTGTGTTGTCTTGCCTTGGTCCATTCTTGGTCTCTTGGGCACTTAGATTTCTGGAGGCTGCATTTCTCCCTGCTCTGCCTTTGCTTCTATTGTTCGTTCCGACACTTCCTGGGTAATGGCTGGGATCCTCCATTCATCGACCCATTCGCTGATGAACATGTCAATGTCACCCTCTATGATGCAGTAGCGCATATGTAGCCATTGTTTAGCTGGATCCTTCCTTTCCTGTAACCACATTGCATGTCATGTGGCCTAAAAAGTGGCAATGTCTGATTCCATTGTAATTACACCTTTTTTATATATCAGTATCTTAATAGAAGTATACATGGATCGAATGTACCTTCCTCGAGGTCCGAGTAGAACTTCTTGCTCTGATGTGTTATATGACTTCGTTGTGTCAACTGTAAACTCTGTTATTAAGCCTGCCACAATACTATCAAGCCAAAAGTTTACTGCGCAGGTGAATTTGTTGTTCACCTGTTGTAACTGTTCAATCTGTACTGAGGTTCAATCTAATTGTCGAATCCGGTTTGTTGCATGGTTATCCTTCAACCTTAGTATCCACTCCTGCAGCAGATTTGGAAAGTCACAGAAAAATACTTCGAGCAAATCAATAAACACATATTTCTCAAGATATTTGCGGGGTGTTATTCTATGGTTTCTATTGTCTTTCTGTGCAAACTCTAGCTCTTTTGTTCTCAACCAGCTTTCGATATCTGCTTTTGTGGGATTCCACGGTCTCAACATTCCCTTCTAAGGACTCATTGGTCTCTTCCCTAACCCTTTCTTAATCTGTCTCCAACAAATTCTTGACTTATCTCCTCTACTCAATCCTCTCTTGTTCCTACGTACGACAACATAACCATTTGTTGGTTAACTCTTCTTCTATATTGTCTGAGTTTGTATTGACCTAGGGTTCATGTCTTTCGATTTTCCAACAAAGCCTCTAAAACTATCGGCCCTCTTGGTGAACCAGGAGGCAATGCAACACACATAACATTTTAATGGGTGGTTGCAAGACTCAAGTGTTTACAGCCTAGGATTGAATATAAGATATGAGAACTCGACCATTGAACCATTATTAGAACTGACAAATGTGACATAATATTATTCACGATTGTGCAGTAAATCTCATAGCTTATTCCCTCAATATCGTAACAACATTTAAACAAGCAATATAATAACTCATTCATTTATTAAGCACAACAAATAACTACTGGAAAGAGGATAAATATATGCATGCATTCATCACATAACATAGATATTATCGTGGTTCAGCCCCTCCTGGGCTACATCCACAAATATTTGGCTCTCGGCTCGTTTATTATGATAGTTCTGCATATACAATGTCGTGTGCTTACAACTCCCCCCAGATGGGTAAGATCTATATGAGGTGAACTAGATCGCACCAAGCTCCTCAACCTGTGATCTATTCTTAAAGATCTACCTTCTCTTGTCTCCTCCAACTCAACAACTTACAAAATATTTCATACAACAAAATGGAAACCCAAATACTAACTAAATCAAACAACTACAAAATCTGTGACCCCTCTATAATACCTCAGTATTGTTATTTATACATCTTTGTCTCTTCAACCGTTACAACATATTACCAAAACCCTAACCCTATTGACGTTAGGTCTTCATCTCATGCACATGTTGTTCTTCCTTTTAGTTGTCGATTTCCTTGTGCACGCTTTCTTGCATGCACGCGTGTTGTGTTTCCTTTTATCTGTTGCTTCACTCTCTGCATGCTTTATTTCCCCACGATCATCCTTCTTTCCACTTCGGCCTGCTACCAACACCGGGGGCCACACTAGTTTTAGGTGGGAGAAAAATCTTGTTTGCGCTTGAAGAAAGAATGTCTTACAAGGCCTCATCAGAATCTTCGTCCACTCCATTATGGGCCTTACACCATTACCAAGGTTGTGAGTGACAATGTTTTTGAGCTTAACCTGACCCCCTTCCTTGGCTTGCACCCAGTGTTCAATGGACACCTCAGAGATAGCATAATAGTTGACACCAACAAAGATAAACCTTGACTGCATGGAACATGAATCCACTGATCATATTGTGGACACACAGGTTAAGGGCACTCGCCGGCAAAATATCTGACTTTATTGGGTTGTCAAAGAAGGGTAGCTCCTGCACCAAGGGAAGTGGCTCACCCGAGGCCAAATTCAATAGAAATTTCCTCATCTTATGGGGACACTCAATGCAATGGAGACCATTTCTTCCTAAGGAGGGAGGATTGATCCAAGTGGATATTGTTTTCCACCCACCTTTTCCAACTGGCTCAAAACAATTTTCTGACAAATTTGGCAATTTTCTATTCTTAGCAGTTTTAAACTTATGGGACCAGTTTGAGGGAATAAATGACATTTTTTAATGATCATGCAACTCAATTATAGAAAAAGTCTCTCATTGATCCCCCTAAATTAATCTTCGTGTCAATACCTTTCCAACGAACTATCGTGCACCCTAAACAAAGATCGTATGCAAAAGTTACGACCCCTAGAAGTTAATGTACTAACTTACCCCAACAGTGCCCACATGACTTTTGACACTTGGTTAGGTTTTTGGATGTCTAGGGTTTTGGCATTCATCTTTATTGTAAAAATGCCTTCAGAGCCTCATTTGTACTCATCTTATTATGAATGAGCGTAGTCATCACATCTCTTCTCAGAGATAAGTTTCCACCATTCTAGCAAGCTTATTTTCAGTGTTCATTTTACAGTTTTCAATGCATTTTTTATTTAATAGAAGTCAAGTTTTATTGTATCTCTGTCATTGTTCACTACATCTTTGTGTTAACATTATAAATCTGTGGTTTCATTTCGTTCTAATCATAAATCTGGATCACAACTACAAAAGTTGATTGCATGGTAGCCACTCACGTGAGTACACAATCTATATGGTTGCAAATATTATACTTAGGTATTGATTTTGTACAAAAAATTACAAGGATAGATTGTGACAGTCAAAGTGCAATCTTCCTAGCAAAAAACCCTACTTATCATGCTAAGACATAACATATTGACATGTAATATTATTTTGTTGGATACATTGTTGAAGACAACAGGATATTATTGGAGAAGGTTTATACCTTGAAGAATGTTTGAGACTCATTGACAAATTTTGGGAGCTATAAGAATTTATCTTGGTCTAGAGATTCAATGGGCATAACTACCCTTAACAATCGATTTTATGAATGTCTAGCTCGTCTTGATCTGTAAAGAACACAACAAGTGGGAGATAGTTGGATATGTGTTGTATTCTTTGTAGGTGGGAAGTGAAAGTAAGCACCCCTAGAACCATTGATGTAGGGGAAGGTCTGAGGGGGGAATCTCCCCCCACAGACAAGGGGTTAGAGGCCTTTTTGGTATGGTTTTGTGCTTTTTGGCTTTATTTCGGCCAATGATTTCAATACATTGTAATCTAATATTGGTTAATGGACTAGGGTTGAAATATAATGCTAGTTAGGGGATTAGGGTTAATTGATGATGCAAAATACCCAAATATTGTATTATGAATAACTAAAACAATATAATGAGATATAGAGGCATGATACTATGTTAGGTTGGTTTTCTTAGTTAAAGGGTTTCAGAGTAAATATTGTGTATATTTCATAATGGAAAGATTCAAGTATGAATGTGGATACAAATATGATTCGATACGAAAAAATACATAATGAAAAAATCCGATATGACTAAAATATGTAAGTAGACATTTCATAGATACAAAAACATGAATTTTTCCAATTTCAGAAAATTAAAAAAATACATATATCATTCAAAATTTTAAACTAAGATTCATTCTTCATTGAAAGGAACTTGAAACATATCTCAAATTTGAAACATAACACATAATATAGCAATGTGACATATACAATGTCATCATATCCGAGGAGAATTACTAGTGTCAAAAAATAGAGTTTAACACATAAGTGTTTAATGCAAAAGTAAAAATGAAGCAACATGATACGAAAGAGATCAAGTTTAGATCATAAGTTAAATTAGTCCATGCTCATGGTTGTTGGGTAAAATATATGCAGTAAATTATCAACATTAAATTATAGACTGAGAGTTCGTAAACTTAGAGATGCAAGCACATGAAATGCAGGATTGGAGTCTATTATAACCTATGCTAACAACTAATATCGGCAAGCACACTTCAAAATGGAATGAACGAAAACAAGACAAGGAAAAATGAAAATTCACACTACCATATGTATCTTAACACCAGATCGCAAGATCACATTTCCCGAGTTAGATCCCGATATTCAATGGCTTATTCCTGTAGTGGCTTGCTAAACTACGGGAAAACTAAATTAAAGCAACTAGATTAAAGGACAAGTAAGATAATCTAAAAGTAAATGTAGAATTTACCCAAACTGGCATTCAAATTAGTCAATTGGATGAGGTTAATCAAACCCTCATGTATGTGTGCTACTAACCTAAAGAGGAATTTACCAGTTTTAAGAGAAAATCCACAAAACTCCTAATTAACCCTATATAGACAAAATGATGTAACCTAAAGACTTCAAAGAAACACACTTTAGAGAATTGTTCTCAAAAAAAGATACACCTAGAAATGAAAGAAAAATCAATGTTGGTACGAGATTTTTTTTTTTTTTATATACAAAAATGAATATATTGATATGAGATTAGTTTTGAAATCACTCTACAACCATAATCCTTCTAACACTGCATATACATTCATGTAACAATTAACAATGTTTAACAATGACACTTAACAATATGCATAAACGAGTTCACATAAGTGAAATAAATTACAACATGACAATCTATACACATGACAACACAACTTATAATTATAATATGACAATTTGAAACAAATAAAAATATAATATACAACACATAAACTATACATATCTTAACAAAACCTTATAACCATTGAACAATCAATATATGTGATAACAAAACAATAAACAAAGATTTACCAAAGGATACATATATTAATAAAACATAAGAATACAAATATTAACAAAACATGTAACAAACAATATATATGTGTATTAACAAAACATGATAATAATTAACTAAACAATGCACAAACAACAAATCTTGATAAAAAATATATATATATTATAACAATTGAATAAACAATTAACCAATACAACAAATAACTTGACAATGCAAAACTACTATACAATAACAATTATAACAACACTTCATAATGGTTGATACGTAACAGCAAAATAAAACTCATTTATATACTATTACGCACAACACCCAATATAACACAAAACCTAAAACTCAACCTGCATTCATATTATATCACGAACCGAGATATAACTTGGGCAGCATCACCAGAATACTGGTGTATGAAATAAAGGCGTTGGAATCCAAAGCTACGCAGCATGAAGGTTGTGGTTTGTAGAAATTGAGTGAACTTATAGTGAAATGTTATCAGTTGCAGAGGGTGAAATATGAGCAGTCCGGAAGACGTGAGAAAGAAAAACGCCAGAACAGTAATTGCAGGTTCCCCTAAATTCATAATAAAACCACAAACTGAAACAAGGTTAAACAAAACCAACTATCACACCAATCATAATGAAATTAAATAAAATGCAAAGCAAGANCCGGAAGACGTGAGAAAGAAAAACGCCAGAACAGTAATTGCAGGTTCCCCTAAATTCATAATAAAACCACAAACTGAAACAAGGTTAAACAAAACCAACTATCACACCAATCATAATGAAATTAAATAAAATGCAAAGCAAGAACATCACCTGGGGCGAGGGGCCCTTTCTGACCATGGGAAATGTGCCTAGAGAGCTAGCTCAGATTAAAAGAGTGTGCACAAAATTACGTACAAAGTTGCATCAGTAATCAATTATTTCTTATTAAAATTCAGACTTCACCTCAATAATAATACAACAGTGTAATAGTAATCAATTATCATGATGATCCCTCATACAACAATTATATTATATTTATACATATCAATCAGATTAGTGGATGCATACTGTGGACAAGATTTTCTTGGATACAAATAAAGAATTAGCTACAACCAACAAAGGATTTCATACTAATTTAAATGATCTGATAACCAAGGCATCAAACCCAAGGCCACGTCATCAAATTTGGGAGTGGTGTTTTCAAATCTAGACATTTTACGAAATTTGAGCAGATATTAGTTTGAAGAATCATTAACAACTCCTTCCTTTGTTTGGAAAACGATTCTGTAGAGACCCAATATGCCATGCTAGGAACAAAACCCATGTTCCACATTCTTCATATTTTTCTTTATTTGCACGAAAATTGAGGCCAAAATTGACTATCTAGAACTTTTATTAATTTTGACTGAATTAGTCCCCTTGAGATGAAGATCCGTAGGTGCGATCTCGGTGAATTTTGACTCACACTTTTGCATGTGGATGTCACTCCAGAGAAAACCCATATTCCCAATTTTTTCTAGAAACACTTGAATATGCCAAATAATGATGGGTACGGAATGACAATGTTGGTGCGGGAATGTTGAACTGTAGTAATGGTACAAAAATGTTGATTGTGCTGGTACAAGAATCACATTTCATTAAGTGTCATCAGTAAATCATGATATAATAATCTTTTAACCACTAAAAACATAGAAAAGACGATGTATTAACCACACTGGATATAATGACGAATGATGGTGTTTAATTAGGGTTTATGGTGTGTATTAACAATGAAATGCAGGAAAAGGTGTAATAATGAATGTATTTGTATAGCGGAAAATAGACAAAAGTGGAGCCCAACAATGGCCTCAATGTATGTATGTAATTGCATATCCATCTTCATCACCGAAGTCACTAAACTATTCATCCTCATCATCACAGACACTCTCATCTAAAAATCTCTAAGTAGTACATCCTCATCCTCATCATTTATTCCATATATGGACATGCTCACATCATCAACACCTTTGGAAGATGATCCCACATAATATGATGTAGGAATTGTAGGAGGATCCTTTCTCACTATTTGTGAACTACATGTCTTCTCCTATAAAACCTCATCCACAATAGTAAATTGCAATGAATGTTGGTCAAATATGTCTTGTGAGTGAACAATTTGTTTATCTTCTTACTATGGATGAACTCATTGTGCTTCAACTCCTCTCATAATCCAATGCACTAGTGACTTATTTTTTTACGGGATATTAAAGTTGAATGAATTATCAACAAAGAAAAAAGTATAAGTATTTCCAAGGAACAATGTACATCAAAATTCAAATTTCAATGAACAATAAGTTTTTTCTACTCTGGTGTCTCATACCAATGCATCACCCACCACTCGATAGGTTTGTTATCTATGCAAGCCATATCTCCTATCACCCATGATGTAGTAAAAGCATGACCAGTCTCATTCATGTACGTTAGGGATTGTAATCATATCTTCTTTTGTACCTTGGGGTCAAGATACATCCTCTCCACACAAGTATAAACTCCATCCATGATGCCAACATCCTTATGTATATGAAAATAGTTACGTGCTAAGAAAACACATGTAGCATGTAATGGCATGTATAACATTGTCCACCTATTATCCACAATGTCACAAATTGGTTGATATTGAGATTGATCATGATTGCATGGAGTTGCTATGTGTTAATTTATTTTGTCCATGCACTCACAAACAAAACCCATG
>SNQJ01S0024631.1:16257-30420 GCA_010110895.2 Picea sitchensis | reverse complement strand
AACCAAGTCTAACTGACTCCAAACAATGCTAAACTTTGAATTATTAATATTAGCAAACAACAATGTTCTAACTACCTAAGGTCAAAATATGGGGCATTACAATTGACACTGTACATTTTCCTTGGTGGCTCCATCATTTGTGGTAAATGCATGTGTCATTCATATGCTCTCCAAAATTATAGTCTATAAACTAGTAATGAGCAAGATGCATCATACTAGGTTTCCATTGAATAGTGAAATTTCAGCTTCTTGGACATGTGGTGTGATGGGATTAGTCTTATTATTGTGGATACCCTCTCAAATGGATTGTATAGTTATAGCAATTTCCAACAAGCCTTAAGTTTTCAAAAATGGTTAATCATAGCCCAAGATATAGCCTTTTGAAGCACGGGTTATAGCTTCCATTGACATTGAAACCAAATCTTGGTCATTGCATTTTCCCTTTGAGTATTTAGACTACATGCACTAAGGAATGCAATATTTATCACTTATATGAAAATAAATGTCTCCTCTTTATATTTTGGTAATAAGCCTAGACTATGCCCCCTCATATCTCCATGCACCTAGTGTTTGGATCCTTCGTATCATATCCAAGCCTTATCACTGCCTCCAGGTCACTTTCCAGCTAGTCATCCTACACCTTGTTTCCACGTGGCACTATACCATTATTGTTTGGTGAGTCACCCCTTATTTTCCATGTGGCATCATTCAACATTATCATGCCACCCTCTTGGTCTACTTATTTAGGCTTTCACATGGAGTCACCTAAAAATGAGTCCAAGGCAAGCTCCAACTTTCCCTCAATGTGAATGTTCTAATACAATGTCATCGGGGGCTTCCATAGGAGTACCCCCAACCTTTGAGTGAGGTGACCCCTACGACACCCTTGAGACTACGGTTTAGTACGTAGTGTTTCCAGGACCTCCGTAGGTCTTCCTTTAAAAGGTTTAGGGGTGATCCCTTAAAACTCATAACTTAGGATAGGTGCTCTCCACAAGTATTCCCTGAAGAGTTAGGTGTAATCCCACAAAACCCCTACTCTAAAGGATAACAAGCCCAATGGAGTCAGTATTTGAAAGAATTTATCCCAATTTTTTTTTATGAACATTAGAGATCTCTTGCTTCTCTCATAAAATCTTTAAGTGAAAAACTAACTTTCAGGGAAAGAGAAAAATAACACTTACACAAATTTACAAGGGGGCATATGTGTTGTTCCTTTGATATCATTACCAATATTTTTTGTATGGGTGGCCCCAAAAATTAGGTATGCATTTTTAGGGGCTAAAAACCCCTATTGAAAACAACCGTGGAAGAAGCAATTAAAGGCATAGAACAATTAGGGTTATCTATGTATGGAAGGTCATTTAATGGAAGGGCTTGACCATGAGAATGAGATGGATAGAGGTCGTCATTGAAGAACTTGTTCAATTGTAGGACCAATGGCTTCCCTCCAATGTACAAATCAATCATCATTTCTTTCAGATCCAACCATCAAAAAAACCTTGGAATAAGCCATGACAAGAAACACATGGAAGGGGACCAAAATGGTGCCAACATGTGAGGTCATCATTGTGTGAAGAGTCTAGAAGAATCCATCGAAAAAAACTTGGGAACAATTACTCAATTGAAGAAAAAGTGGTGCAGGAGGAACACAAATGGGTGTGAATAAGTTGGATGACATACCACATTCAATTATTAGAGTAGGTGAAGCATTGACCTTATAGGGAAAATGAGTCCAAAGGATAATTGATAGCCTCTTGACTAATAGTAGATTGCACATGGGATTGATGGTGATTACATAACAATCATTGGTAGGTTATGTCCTTGGGGTGGAAAGGAGATGATCAAATGAGACTACCCACAAGGACATAATGACAAAGAGTTTTTCAATTTAACAACACCTCATATCAACAAGCATGTGCAAAGGGTATAATCAACATTTTAGTGGGTAGATTAACTATCACCCACCATCACAATGAATTCATTGGGACATGCTTCTATAAAAGGTTCAACAAACATATTTGTGTTCATTGTTTCAAGTATGATCTGAAGAACCTAGAGACATAAATTAGGGAATCCTATAGAGTACATAAGATTTATAGAGGGACAGTTGCAAAGCAAAGTAGGTCATCAATTGGTAACAAATTCCCAATAGGTATTGCAAGATTGGGATATTCCATATAGAAAATGATATAGATGACCATAAATGGTATAGTGTGATCATCCCAAAGAAAAATGGTAAGGACGAAAAACCCATTTTTTTAGGTATCTATCAGTTTGGCTACATTCTTAGGGAAACAATAGATTTTTATTTAATTCATGTAGTTGCATAATTCTATGAATAGAACACAAAGATTATCATGGATGTAAACATGGGGGGGGATCCCTATCACCAAGACCATTATCCTCCGGGTTTATAGAATACCTTGCTAGGATAAATATTGGGATGAGGAGAAAATTATAGATTGCAACAAAGACAATATAACCTTCTTGAGCCATTGTTTGAGGAGTTGGGTGATCATTGAGGAAAAAAGGGAAACATACAATATTGAACATCTAAATATGGCAATGTGTTGGGCCCTAGTCAAAATGCTTAGTTGAATTTCTCTCTAACCATATGCCTCAACATGGCACAAGGAGTGGGCATACTTATTTTCAAGAGTGTGTGTTGATAAGTTAAGGTCAATTGGGATGCAATAACTAAGAGGAAATTGCATCAAAAACTAGTCCAAATCAAGTAGGATCCGCATAGCCAGTTCTTCATGTAAAACTACATATTTTGGTTGGCCACATAATTTCTGTGATTGTTGGCTTTCAGTTTTGGATCCACTCTCCTCGCTGGGGGGTTTAATACCCAAGGTTCATCAAGATTGACCAACAAAAACCCCAAGGCATCGACATATTCAATCCTCAGTATAGGACCAAAGAAGGTCTCACTCGATATGCCATGAGAATCACAGAGACCGGTAGTATTTTTTCGGATATGAAGAGACAATGCAAACAAAAAATCATCTCAAGTGTAAATACATTCATTCATCCATAACTAAATACATAGTAATAAGCATTAACTAGTAAAACAAAACACATTCAAATCTGAACACAAATAAGATGGTAGAGATAAAAGGACTTTGTATTTCATTCATTAGCTTCAACTGCACACAAATACAAAAAAACATAATAGAGATATGTGTTATATGATCTCAACTCATACAACAGTCATTACATAGATCTACACTATGGACTCTAGTCTCATCCCTTCATTCCCACTCACTTCTGACTCTATTACAGACTCATGCAAGACTCAAACAAAACTATACATGGAACTCTTTATTTTTGTTCCACTTGACTCTATGTTACAGTTATTAACTCTTTGTTACAACACTCTGCTCTCTTCTACTCGACTCCTCTTCTCCACTCTCTTGAGTGAACCGAAGATCCACATGATTTTCATGTCTGCATGTAGCCTCCGAATATTCCTGGAGCATGGAAATCCTAACTAACTTTCCAACTCATCCATACCATTTCCCATGATCATTCGAGTCATTATCGTACTTGATTACAAAATATTGTTGAAAATACACTTAGATTCATTGCATGTGGTCCTCTTCTTGATTCCTTGCATCCAGTGCAAAACTAGATTAGCACACGTGATATTCCTTTGGATGGTGTTGGGGTTGTTTCTTCTTGGTGCCATGCAGTGTTGGTTTGTCGCACGTGTGCAACTTCCCCAAAACCTTGGGTGTCAACAGGACCCCAACACTATTAGTTGGCTCATCCTCAAGCCAACAATGTTGTTTATGGATTCACAGAAGCAGTTAACAGCACTATCATCATGAGTTCCTAGATGAACTGTTGAAATTGGCCTTCAACATCATTAAAGGTGTCCTACAACCTTTGTCTGAGTTGGACAACCTCGTCTGCGTTATTTTTTGTAACCTTAGGGGAATGAAGGTAAATTTGCTCCATTTTTTCTAGCATAGGTGCTATCGCTACGTGTGCCACTACAAGATGATTGTAATATGTTTGGGCTTTGCCAGTCGTGTCTAGGGGGATGCCAGAGAGAGTTTGTTGTTCCAATAAGGTGGCAGTAATTTCTCAAGGTTTTCTAGCGATCATTGTCATTATTGCTTATCTCTCACCCGAAGGTAAGGATGACAATGTGTTCTTTTGTTGCACGACTTCTCCTTCCGTAATTCGGATCTATTCATCAAAGACATAGATTTTTGGTGGATCCTGGAGGTGATTCGAGAGTGTGAAACTATGCTCAAAGAGTCTCACAAAATACTTTATGTGTGCCTGGCCCTTTTACGGTGCTTCCTTGGCCACAATGATCTTCTCTTGCAACTCTTAGTTATCTGGGGTAGGTTTCTTGATCTTCTCATGAAGCTTGATATTTTAAGTCTCTAAAATTTGAATTCGCTCCTTTACCGCATGTAGTTTATGAGGCGCATGCATGTACTACTTATTATCACATGTCATGGGTAACTATGCATACATATCATCCACGACACTGAGGAATTCCTCATGGACCACGAGGGTCATTTCATATTGGGATTTTCTTTCAGTGTGCGCGGTGACTTCCTCGACATGGAGTGATTTCAACTCTTGATGTGCAACTTTTTCCTCTTGTCGCACCTACATTTTTTGTTGATGCTTAACCTAAGTGTCCTTATGCACAATGACTTATAGTGCATGATGTTGTTGCAGTTGTGCATGTGACTTGCAGAGGGCATGGTGTCTATCTCCAAGGACCATCGAGATTATAGTCATAAAATTTTGTAGGCCCTTTGTAGGTACCTACGTCATTTTTAGCTCGGCACTGGCCGAGTCAAAAGAAACAACAACCAATGGATTGACCCATGGTACTCTTCTTTGGCTACAACTAGTGGCATAAGTGATCTATTGTTCTCAAGGGGGTGAACTAGGGGGAAAGCAATGGCCAACTGTAAACCTAGATTGTTGAATTTACACGTGGCCTCTTTCTGTATTAGTTCTTGTATCATCATCTATCCTCAGAGTTCCTTGAACAAACCCAAAATGGTTGTGACCGCTTGTCGTGCTTATGTGTTAGGGTACTGGTGTCCAACCCTTTTCTGTTGGTTGTCCATTGTCACTTGTTGGGAACTTGACTAGGTGGCACGATGTGCTATGGGATGGTGTAGGGACTTCCTCTTCGATGGGAGTAGACCTCGGTGGGGGAGAGGGTGTGTGTTATTCATTTGTGTTGGAATCTAAATTGATCGAGGTTGGCCCATGTGTAGTTGAGGATTGTTTCTTCTTGTTGGCCCTGTTTTGGTCAGCCTCATACTCCTCCTTGGTTTGTGATTGCTCATCCGTGAGTTGCTTTCCTTTGCCTTTGGAGGTGTTGTACTTTTGTTGTTTGGACCTTGAGGGTTGTTTTTGTTGTTGGGATACTGTTGCAACCCTTTTATTATCTTGGTTCCTCTTTGTCCTTGTTTCAAGTTGCTCTTATTGTTATTTGAAAATAGGTTTAAATTCCTCATTCCACTTGACGACACCCTGTTGGATGTTTGCTTCCGTGATGCAAAAGGGAAGCATGGAAATTGTGGATTTCTTGTCTACATGTGGATAAATGAAAACATTATGGAAATCACATTCAAATTCAAGGTAGGCCTCATACCTTTTCATGATACTCTTTGGGATGTGCAACATCAAATTAGCTACTTGGATCAACTACGTGTACTACTTTTGAAGTGCCTTGTGATACTCAGCTTGGAATGCTTGTTCTTTTGAGTACTGAAGTGTAATAAATCGAGGTGTGGCAAAGGGTGGTGGATTGATTATGTGCTCCTCATGGCCCAGGGGGGTCTCCACGGAATCATGGAAACTAATAAAATAACCCAATTGTAATGAAGTTCCTTTCTCAAGTTTTGGGCCTCCAAACAATCATCTACCAACTCATTTAAAAAATAGTGTGCCCATGCCATTTGAACCCGTACAACACATTTATCGGCATCCATGATGACTCCAATTAGAGATTCGTTCTTGCAACATTTATGGAGTAGCTTACAAGAAAGAAATTATGTCACAAATCATACTCTTTGGTCATTGATATCTAGAATTATTATCTATGAGACCCTCTATGTGTCCCATATTTAGCATAAATATATTCTTGGGTCGTGTCCTTGTCCTTGATTGCATTGGTTGGGCATTTGCTCGTTGTTGACATGCCTGAGACATGATACATGGTGTTTTTTTCAACCAAGTATGGTTGGTCGAGCAATATAAAATTGTCATGCATTCGACTAAGCAAGAAGCACGCACATGCCTGAACCAGTGGGCCTCGGCCAAAATGTAGGAAATCCACCAAAGTGAGGACACTGGATTGGCTAAAGGAAACTTAATTGGCTAAGGGTCTTGGACCATGCCTTGGTGAGTACCTTTTCTTTCTCATTGGCCCATTTAACGATCTCTACATATCGGTCAAATTGCAACTCAAGAAATTGGCCTAGATCTCATACATTATGGTATGCATACTGCAAAAAGGGAACTTTTCCTATCTTAGGGCCCATGAATCTTACATTGGATGGGATGACGGGCTTAGACACCTTATGCTCCTTACTATCTTTGACCTTATGTCATGCATGTGGCTTATTGAGAGAGGCCATTCTTCTCTGCAACTATGTAGCACCTCTATATTACTTGAATTACTTGTTGGGATGACTCTGGTGGTCGCAAATGTGGTGCAATATTCCTGAACTACGAGGACTCTATTACTCAAGTATTTTATTCTTCAACTCTACACTATGCTCTCTATTTGTTGAGCGAAAATGATAAGTCAAACTATGGTTATGGAGTTTTAAATATACCAAGGATGTTGTACCCCCAACGTTGCCGAGTACCGAGTTGTCATAAAACTCATTTATGATTGATTTTCTCTATTATAATTGTCATGTATCATAGGTACCTTCTTTCCATAATTGGTCTCTTTTCCCCAGGTCATCATCGTCTGTCTGATGACTGATTTTCCCTATTATAATTTTCATGCGTCACATGTACCTTCTTTCCATAACTGTTCACTTTTCACAAGGTCTTCATCACTTTTCTTCTAGCTAACAAACCACTTTCCCTACTGCCATATTTTCCTACATCTTGTAAGTGGGTTTTCAGCAACCACTATTTTATCCTTTTGAGTTTAATGTGGTAACTAATCCTTAATCTTTTCCAAAATAGGAAAAATCTTTGTCGGTACAATATGTCGTGTCTTACTTTATTATGTTGAGTTGTCTATGTCGTCTATTTATTAATATGATGTTGACTACTCTACTTGTGCACTAAATCATATCCTACTAGGGTGAAATGCATGGTTAATGTGCACCCTTGCTCTACTCAATAGATGTCATCCTATTGCATCCACTCGTGGCAGGTCGCGATGTTTCTTTACTCGAATCTTGTTCCTTATCCCTTGCCATGGAGGATCATTGGTGTGCATGGTTAGTATTAGGTGAGTTGTTTTACTGCCCCACCAATGGTTTGGTTCAAACTCTAACCTACGTCGCCCTTGTACTGGCGTAGTTTTGATCAAACGTATTTGAGGAATGGGGATACTTGCAGATGACTTGGAACTCTAATGGATCCTTTGTGTATTTGGACTTCACTTATCTAGCCAATGTATTTCACAGGAACACATATTTTCTTGGGGATTTATCATCGGCCTGAACCTTTCCTTGATTGATTCCACTACTTGTGCCCATTCTCGTATATTTCCCCAGTGTGTTTCCCACCATTGCGCAAGTATTCATTCCAACACTATGTCAAGGGCCTGTATTTTTGGGGTCAAGGGAATCTTATGCATCTGTACAAGGAACATATACATAGATTATGTTCCATCAAACCAACATATGTTATAGGGACCTATCCCCATATGGCATGTTTTTTTGGTAATTCACGTGCATCATTGTGTTGAAACCTCATAGAGCTTCTACTACCATCTCTCCATAACATCCTTTGAAGTTGTGTCATATGAGCACACACTTCTCCAGATTAGGTCACCATCTTCTGTGGGGTTGACATAATCCTCCTTGCACCTTGCAATTTGATAGATGTTTTCAATAATCCAACTTTGCAAATCCTGGTTCACAGGCTCATTTTACATGTTTCCCTCATTTGGATCTAATGGTGCAATAACGCAGAGGGTATCTATTTCAAAGGACATTTTTTTTCTTCATATTCAAAACCACATTGTTTTCAAATTCCCAATCAATGCCAACTACCACGGGGTAGGGATTTGAGTCATCCATGATCTTAATCACCTCAAAGTTTGCTTTAGTCTTTGCCCCTTCAATATTCACTTTTACTTGCTCCAGTCTACCGGTCGGATAGATTTATTATTGATTAGCTAACCCTAGTTGGATGGGGGACCACACCAAATTTAGCTTGCCCATAAACTCCCAAGATTTATTCGGAAATATGTTCACATCAGAACCCGAGTCCGACATGATATTGTCCATCTCATAGCTTTTGAGTTCAATTGTCATCTTGAACTCTCTTATTGTGCGCTTATGTTTGCTCACTTGGTGCACGTCCCTTTTTGGTAGTGGGGTAGATATAGCTACAACTATTTATTCTTTCCCCGTATATATTTTCAACATATGTTTTAACTTCTTCATAGCATCAAGGTCAATTAACATTTTCAAACAACAATGTAGGAAGTTACTTACTTGATCCTTTGCTTGCTCCTTGTGACAATTGTTGCGTTGTGTTTCTTCTTATGATGTGAATCACAACTCTTTGCACACACCCCACCCTCCTCTATTTCCTTTTGTTTGGCCCATTACACCTCTTCATGTATGTGAGCTTCTTCCAGTGACCTCTATGTCGTGCATTGTATATCCTCACGCACACAATCTTCTTCCAATGATTTTTTTGTTGCTCGGTATAATTCTTCATGGACGTGAGACTCCTCCAATGATCTTTGTGTGGCTCATTGTACCTCTTTACGCACCCAGGCTTCCTCCAGTGACCTCTATGTCACATTTTTTTAACTCTTTTCACACTCTATATTCCTCTAGAGCCCTTTGTGTGTCGCACAAGAATTTCTTTTGTTGCACAACGCCAAACTTAGGAGGTACCTATGTCGCTTTTCTGATTTTTCCCTCAATATTTTGACCCAATATTTGTCCATGCTATAAGTCCATTCATGTTTGAATTCCTCCTTGGGTTACCACATGCATATCAGTTTCTTCCTTTTCTTCTAATCTCCACGCGGCTCCATAGTCACCATATTGCAGTGTGCCTTCTTTTCTTCCCACTTTGCCAACAAATCTGAGAAATCTTCTATGACATGCTTTGTATTGTGATAGTACCCATAGAGAGTGTGCAGTTTAGTAAATAATCATGACACATGGCCTACTTCACCACAATTGAAATAAATCAGTGGTATTCCTCCACCACGACCATATCCCCATCCTCTTCTTAGTCCATATCCTCCTCTTGGACCTTCTTGGGATCCTCCTCTATTTGTTCCTCTGCGGTATCCACCTTTCTATTCTTCCTGGACCTGGAAGGCATCTGCAGTGTGATCCTACATCAATTGAAGTGATCGACATTTGTTCACATCATTCCCCATGGATTCACAAAACTCGCAGAATGGAGTATGCATAGTATTATGATATTTTTGTAGTGTTGGGCACTAGGGAGGTATATGTCTCCATTATCTATAAAGCTCGCACCACTTGGTCTAAGGTCCACGGATTTGGCACACCCATCACCATGTTGCTCCCCGGCGTAGGAAATTCCTTCCTATGGTGACCTTCTGAATGACACATAGTACACCACATATGCTTGTGCACCACCTTAGCCTTAGCCATATCTTGTAACTTTATTGTAATATTTGTGAGTTGAGATTGCACCTATGTTAGCCCTGTTGATGTCTCACCACCTCCTAATATAACTTCTAGGTGCATTGTTACTTCCATAGCCTTTACCTGAGTCTTCACCTTCTCCTAGGTGAGTGGGAATATAATGTGGGGTAGTAGTCCTACAATAAACCACTCCCTGTGTTGAACGTCTTGGATCTAAAATGTCAACCTATCCAACAATATCTTGAACCACTAGTCATAGTCCCGTATGATCTCTCCATCTTGTTGCTTTATCTCTTTGACCTCAATTATACACTATGATTCTGACTTGGGCTTCTAAAACTCCCTAAGCATATCTCTCTTAATCTCTATCAGGGACCTAGTATATCACACCAATGTAGTTGCCTTGTATTTCACATACCATATCATATATCTATATTTAAAAGTGGTCTCCAGATGCACTATCTTAGATGTTTCATATGTGATTCTCTTCACAGACCATATAGATTCACATGTAATCCAATGTTACTCTGCATTGTCTTTACCCATCCCATGGAACACAGGTAGTATCCAAGTTGTTTCCTAATTCGTCATACTCAGCCTAGTATTGTGTTCTCCTAACTGAATACTAGTTTTTGGTGATATGGATACTGATACTGAAACTCTTTCTTGCGAAGTATTGTTGACTTTGATCTCTTCTTCACTCATATATTCTCTTCTTATTTCTTCTACTCCTTCTTCTTCTACTCCCATGGTTGCACTTTCTTCACTTCTTGGTTACAAATGTGCAAGGTAGGTGGTTCAAAGAGGGGGTTCCTCCATCATCTCTTATTATCTTCGGTGAGGGATACCAAAGAGCTTCCTACCTATAGCCATGCAATTCCATTCACAATAGTTAAAGTCGTTTTCCTTTCTCGTAGGGATCCATTTTCATCTTTTACCACATCAACACTTATTACAATTATATTTTCCACCCTGGGGGCACATAGAGGACCTTCTCAAAAGGGGTACCAAAGTATACATACACATGTACCTAACAAGGGTTTCCAAAACCATGGAAAATACCTACCATGCAATACCATGGGTTTCCAAAACCATGGGAAAATACTTACCATGTAATACCATGGGAAAATGCCATGGGTTTCCAAAACCATGGGCCCATAAACCACCATTAAGTAAATTCCTATTTACTAGGGTGAAGAGCACTTCATTCCTTGATTTTTGGAAATAATTCCTATTTACTAGGATGAAGAGCGCTTTATTCCTTGATTTGAGGAGATAATTCATATTTCATGACTAAGTGAAGTCTAGTCTTGCATGTATACATTGGAATTATCAACAAGAGAGCATGTCTTCCTTGGAAACATCACCAAGAGTGCACCTCACATGTGGATAAGAGTAATTTACTCCACTTAAGAATATCTAGCCAACTATGGATTGAATGACTAGTCAACCAAGAGTAAGTGGCATGTCACTAGTGTTTTATTCAATGCATGTCCAAATTAATCTCTATAATCTCAAAGATGTCGCATTATCTCATCACATGGACAAAATATTTAGTGGGTTATTTATGCATGGAGGTTTCCTTAGAGACTGGGGAAGAATTGAGAGTTAATTTATGTTGTTGGAATTCCAAGAGAGTGAGGGTGTAGGAAGAGCGAAGGAAAGGACTCGGGAGGGCTACAACACAAGGCTTAAAGTATTCAGGCTTGATGTAACGTTCTTTATTTTATCAATATAGATCAATTTTGCGTTTCCCCTTCAATGATAGTCTTTTTTATTACATTATTTGTGGTTCATTATTTAATAGAGTATATCTAATTGGATTCAAGTTTCATTAACATTTAATCGTAGATTGGTATTCGTGTGTCGCTTGGGTGTAGGAAGCAGATCATAGGAATCAAATTTGGATCTCTGGAGTTGCGTCAACCGGACACATAAGGACAACCATAAGTTCATAAGGTATGCCTCTCTTCCCTATAGTGTAAGATGAAAAGAATCTGATTAGATCCAAGAAAATAATATAATTTATTGGTTGTTTGTCTTAGATCCAAGGGAGAACCCACCTATCCATAGGAGGGAGATCTTCGTTAACAATGTTGCTACTTTGTGCCTCATTTTCTTCTAATGTTACTACATCTTTCAACAACCAAGGGGATCTGATTTAGTCTTCTTCGACCCTACTACCACTACTCCTAATATCCTCACTTGATACCCTACTCCTAACGTTGCATCTCTTAGATGACATATCTCGTTTTGTTCTCCTCTCCAACATAGAACTATATCCTGCACATCCTCCTGGTGTGTTCTCCTTTCTCTTAATTTTGGGTGTGACCCCTCATCCTTCAGCCCTTGCTATGTTATTTCCTCTCCTCTATTCGACTTTCCTCCTTAGCTCAAATCTTCTTGCATATATATTATCTCTTTCTCTTTTATGCTCTTCTGGGTCCATTCTCTTCTCACCTCATCTCATTGTCTTATGGATCCTTTCGAATGGATCCATTTTCTCTCTCTCTTTGTCTCGCTTCTTTCCATTCCCCTCTGCACGGTCTACTCGACCATCCTATCAGGCTCCATTTGCATCATCCCCTTGTCTAAAAACAATATCTTGATCCATAAGGGAATTTCTTCCAATAGTCTCTTTCTAGGGCCTTCCACAAATTTTCTTTCAACCTCACTAAAGGAATCATTGTACTCAATGGCGAAATCAATGACATATCCTTCCTTAAATTATTCAAACCAGAATTCAATTTCTCGAGCCCACTTATTATCTACAAATTTTAGTCTATTGATTGTATTCTAGTTCCATACCATTGGTTCTTGGGCTCCCAAAGCAGTATTAATTATTGTCTACCTCTTCAACCATTCATACAATAAAAAGGGAAACTTAGCAAAGAAAACTTCATGGAAATCTGTATAGACATACCTCTATTTCTAGCATTCAAGATTGGTTATCAAGTTCTTGGTTTCTTGTCATGCAAACTAATCTTCCTTCTCATATAACCAGTCTTGTATTTCCTCCTGAGACAGATTCCACCTCATTCTTTCCCTTCATCATGTAATACAAAACCTTCATATCCTGGAAACAAAACCATTTGTTGGATTTTTGTTTGGGATCCACTCTCCTCATTGGGGGGGTTAAACACCCAGGTATCATCAATATTGACCAACAAAACCCCCAAGGTGTTGGGATATTTAATCCTTAGTCTAGGACCAAAGAAGGTCTCACCCGAGATGCCATGAGAATCACAAAGACTAATAGTCTTATGTCGGATATGAAGGGATCATGCATATAGGGAAGCCTCTCAGGCATAAATACATTCATTCATCCATAAATAAATACAAAGCAATAAGCATTGACCAGTAAAACAAATACATATTCAAATCAAAACACACATAAGATGGAAGAGAGAAAAGGACTTTATATTTCATTCATTAGCTTCAACTGCACACAGATACAAAAACCCATTATAGAGATCTACACTATGCACTCTCAACTCATACAAAAATCATTACAAAGCTCTGCACTATGCGCTCTAGTCTCATCCACTCATTCCTACTTTCTTATGACTCTGTTACAGACTCATGCAAGACTCGGACAAAACTCAACATGGAACTCTTTATTTTTGTTCCAATCAGCTCTATGTTATAGTCATGAACTCTCTATTACAACGATCTTCTCTCTCCTAATCGACTGCACTTCTCCACTCTCTTGAGTGAACCAAATATCCACATACTTTTCTTGTTGACATGCAACCTTTGAATCTTCCTAGAGAGTGGAAATCCTAACTAACTTGTTATCTCATACATACTTTTTCCCATGATCATTTGGGTCATTATATTACTTGATTACAAAATATTCCCAAAGAGACACTCAGATTCACTACATGTGGTCTTCTTCTTGATTCCTTGCACATAGTGCAAAACTAGATTGGTGCACGTAATATTCCTTTGGTTGACATTGAGGTTGATCCTTCCTAGCATCGCGTAGTGTATCTTTGAAGTTGCATTCACAATGTTGATTCGTGGCATGCATGCAACTACCCAGAAAGCTTAGGTTCCAACAATGATCAATTAAGATGACAAAGGAGCTAAAAATGAATTCCCACCTACACCATACATATATCAAAAAATGTGGGCCTAGAACATCAATTCAAACTATAACTTAGTTGAAGAGGAAGTGATAAGTTGGTGTCTAAAAAAGCAACATGGACCACAAACAAATTTACTAGAAGAGGGATGTTGGTCATTAAGCAATTCAGAGATTGGTTCGAGATGAATGATTATAGTTACATTTGGGTATGGAGTTTTCTAGATCACCCCATGACCTTACCAAAGTTTG
>SNQJ01S0024631.1:0-16247 GCA_010110895.2 Picea sitchensis | reverse complement strand
AGAGGATAGAAGGAGAAGCATGCTAAGGTTTTCTCTTTGAGTTTATGTTGAGATAGTTCAGTTTTCATTCATTCCTTAATTTATCACAAGCCTAATTCTCTTTTACGAAAGCAGGATCTTATTGTAGACAACAACATTCAGGGTTGAATTACATCATTCAGACACTTGTTTTTCAGAGGTGTTGATCTATCTTTGATAGTTTGTGTAGACTTGTCTATCTGTGAATTAGTCTTTATGACTGACAAAGGCAATTGTGCAGAGTCGAGTGGACAACAATCCCTGGCAAGCTGATCCATCTTTTAGAGTTCAGTTTTGGTTTTCTGTCAGAGATCCTTTTGTATGTTCCATCGGGGATGTCTAAGTTTGACTTTGGTCCAAAATTTATGTATGAGATTTTGTAAATAAAATGACTCTTTGGTGAATTGGAATGAAATAAAGGATTTTTTTATGTCTCATCTGTCTTGATTTTCATCTTGGTTTCTTACTTCTATCTTTACACTTGTTTTCAACAACTATTATATTCAGAAAATCATATAAAAATGAATTTTCCAGCGAGCTTTTATTTGCGAAAAAGACTAGCCTAAGCACTTGTAATTGATACTTGTGAGTTAGGATTTTATTTTTGATGGCTATAAACCTAGGGTGACATTCCCGTCTATTTTGATTTAGCCAAGCAAATCTGAAAATGCTTGAGTAAGATCATTTCATATCTTTTCCTCAACATTTATTTGGTGACCATACTGGGGAGATCTTCGATATCTCTCTGGTTAATTTTCATACTCGGTTTTCCTTGATACATCTATTTTTCTTATATTGATTCTTTGACTATTTTATTTCTTAATGATTGTGCATATTGCAATGCAACCCAATATTGAGCCTGGTCTCCAAGACCAAACCAATATTTCTTTGAACTTGTTTAACACCATTTTAGACACTGCCAACACCTGCATTGAACTTAACCATTCCTAGGCAGCAATTGAACGATATATTAGTGCACAAGAACGTTGGGAAGCTAGACGTAGACAACCTAAAAATCAACAGTAACCTTCTTGTTTCTTCAGTTTTGGCCTTTCTTTCATGTCCTTAGACTCTCATGCTTCTAGAATAAGAAGAGGCTTGTCACCTGAAATCAATCCTATTGTTGGAATAGGAAGGAGGAACGTTGTGTTATCTGCCCAACAAAATGCTCTAAGGAGAACTTTGTCTGATTCATCCAGTTCGTCTTTCTTTCCCTCATCTATCATCCACAAGATGACATCTGGTGGTGGCTATGGTGGCACTGGA
This sequence comes from Picea sitchensis, assembly GCA_010110895.2. Lineage (NCBI taxonomy): Eukaryota > Viridiplantae > Streptophyta > Pinopsida > Pinales > Pinaceae > Picea > Picea sitchensis. Next base: position 14,963 of record SNQJ01S0024631.1, on the reverse strand, counting down.
AGTGCTGCATCTTCTCAGTCTTCATTGTCATCAGTGATTGGTAGCTTATATAGTCACCATATCCCTATCCAATCTACCACAAATCCCACCAAAGTCATTAAAAAGTACAAGCTTCAATTCGAAGAAGACGCCACAACGACATTGTGGCATGTGTTCTCTCCTCTTAACCTAGCACCTGCTATGCGTCCACTTCCTAAATTTAAAGAGCATCTTCCTAGGTTTTCAGGAAATAACACTGTCAGTACAAACGAGCACCTGGTGGAGTTTTCTATTGCTTGTCATAACATAGGGGCCAATGGCAATGATACTTGCATGCACTTATTCGTCAATTCCTTGGAAGGAAAGGTTGCGGCTGATTTATTTAACCTTCATCCTAAGATCTTGTCTACTTGGAAGGAGTTAATCTATTGGTTCTAATCCACTTATGGGCAATCTAAAATCCCAACTGAGAAGTTAAGGGAATACAATAACGTCAGCTATAAGGATGGTGAGACCATCAAGTCTTTCAACTTGCGTTTCACCAAGTTATATAATCAAATCCTTGAACTCATCCGCCCTCAGAACCAATCCGCTTTCATGCATTACTACAATGCATTGCTTTCCCCCTACTGTCATAGGCTTGAGGAAAAATCCATTGATAATCTCGGTTCCGCTCTGCATACTTGCTCAAAGTATGAAGAATAGCTTGAGAGAACTGGTCTTCCCCAGGGAGAATCAGTTAGATAGATAGACATGCCCACCCTTTTACAAATAGTACAAGGCGTGAAAAATCGTATGATAGCTTATGAGCAAAAAGGAACTTCCACCCCTCTCACCCCTGGAGCTTCATCCTCTTCTGTGCCCCCCTTTAGAACTTCGGTTGAAAATAATTTTCAACCTAAATGTATCTTGCCTTGAAGTTGGTGTAACTTCTGCGAGGAACACCACGAGGAAACCACATGTGAGGTAAATAAGAGTGCTAGAGATAAGATATTTGGTAAGAGACCAGAAGCTACTATCGTTGTCCTAGATTTTTCAGAGCCGAAAGACGTCATGGTCATCAACTCTAGGAACACATCCTATGCTCCCAAGGGAAAATTTGATTCCCCCCGCAGTTCTTCTAGCTCGAGCTCATCCTCACCCGCCACTACAGTCCAGGTTCCTAAGGTTTTTGAGAGTCAAGGAATTACTCCCCCTCTCCCCTCTTCCAAATACAATATCTTGAATCAGTTGGTTAACATCAAAGCAGATGCAACCCTTCTAGACATGGTTGTCGTCCCTGAACAACAGATGCATCTGAAACAATTCATGGAAGGAAAATCTTCCGTTGCAGCCAATCTTTCCGAAGAGGTAAATGAAGAGGATTCTTTTGTAAATAAAGTAGGTGTACATAACTTTAGATATCCTGTAAAAAATCCCCCTTTTATATTTCTGTAAATATTATGGATAAGATCGCCCATTATTGCCTCGTTGATGGCGGTTCGGGCCCAAGTGTGATGTCGAATATTATTATGGAAGAGCTAGTCTTGTCTTGTACAAATGAAAATTCCAGAATCATGCTATCCTATAATAGTCTACAACAAACAACCATAGGCGAGATTAAGGATGTGACCTTGGTTTTATGCGCTCATCCCGAGATAAGGACAACCCTCAACATTCAAGTGATTGATATGCCTGTAAGAAATTACTCGATTATCTTAGGAAGATATTGGCAAGCCTGAACAGGTGGGTACCTCTCACTCGATAGGACACATTTATCTGTGCCTCGGAATGGTAAGAACATTATAGTCCTTAGAGAGGGAAGGATTTCACCCTACATAGAGAGTGTTCCATAGTCTAGTGTAAACTATATCGAAGAGGACCTAGGAGTGTATTCCATCTTTACTAAGGAAGATAATATTCCTTTGGAATGAATCAATTTAGATGATGATATGTGGCACATGCACTTTGATGGTTCACACTCTAATGAAGGTAATGGGGTTGGCATTATCTTGGTTTCCCCTGTATGAAAAGTTCATAATCTATCTTACAGGTTAGATTTTTCTTGTACAAACAATGTCACTGAATTCAAAGCTTTATTATTAGACATTGAAAATGCCGTTAATCTTGATTGTGGCCACCTTTCAATTTTTGGATAATATGATCTTGTTGTGAACCTGATACGTAAGATACGCTCTCCTAGAAACAAGCTGATGGAATGATACACCCAAATTGTTTGGGCACTTATCTCGAATCTTTTATCTTTCAACATCACTCATGTTAAGAGGGAGTTAAATTCAATGGCTGATCGGTTAGCTGTATTTGCAGCTTCCCCTAATCAACAACTTTTGCCTCACAGGCCTGATTGTTCTTTTCAATCTCTATATTTTCCATATGTACCTGACAATGTAGAATCTTGGCAGGCCCTCCCTAATGATGAGATCATTTATTCCTTCATTCGAGTGTACCTCTCAAGCCCGAGGAAATTATATCTATAGAAAACAATAATATTCCCGAGGGCTTGACTCCTCTTGAGAGTTCGTTTTCATCGAGTGATGTAGGCAGAAAAACATAAAGAAAAGGAGTTACAAGGAGGGTGTGTGAAACCATCCCCTTGAACATTGGGGCACTCGAATCTTCAAGGAACGTTAACATAAGTACCCAATGTTCTGATAAAGAAGAAATGAATATTGCCAAGCTACTTGATGGATTTCAATAGGTGTCTTCTTGGCCGTATAAGTATCTTTGTGGTTTTGATCCCGGTCTTTTACAAAATGATATCCCCATCAAGGAAGGCATGAAACCAGCTATGCAAGAACAAAGGCCTATTAACTTTGAATCTAAGGAAACGCTTCCAAGGGAGTTGGAAAATTTCTTAAGGACTGGGATTATTTTTTCAGTCCACCCTGAATGGGTTTCCAATTGGGTACATGCTTCAAAGACCATTGATCATCTTAGAACCTACATTAATTTCCGCACTTTCAGTCAAGCTATTATGAGAAATCATTTTTCTCCTCTCAATATAGAAATGGTTCTGCAGCAGGTTGTAGAGTCCCAGTTAAGGCCCTTACGTGACAGTTTTTTGGGTTACAAGAAAATCAAGGTAAAAGGGGCAGATGCTCATCAAACCACTCTTATCACTAATTGGGGTACCATGTCTTACAAATGCCTTCTTTTTTACTTACTTGATGCAAGTTCCGCTTTCAAAAGAACTATACACACAAATTTCGATGAATTGGTCAATATTCGTCTCTATCTTGATGATCTAATGGTGTGAGTCAAAGGGATGATAATTACATCAGAGTTCCAAGTATTGTTCTTGTGTCCTTTCAAAATTTATTTTGTCTTGGATACTAACTCTTACATTTTAAAGGATTTACATAAGCAATTGTTTTCCTGCAACACTAACAATTCTCACTTGAAATATTGCGAGGGACCAACGTGAAAAGTTCTAGTGCTTATTGGATTTTCTGTATACTAGTAGCATAAATCTGCTTTCATTTTTGTGCTTCTCTTTTCTGCTTTATAGTAGTTTGACTTTTTCTTTCCGTGTTAAATTTTTTTTTTCGTTGCTTTTTCCATTTCTGTCTTTTATTGTTGTTGTTTTGATTTATGCAATTTACTTTTTTTCATGATTTTGTTTCCTACCATCTTTTAGTTAATTTGGTCAAAATAGGATGTTGGATCGATTCTGCCACAGTGACACTCCTGCAAAGCATTGTTAGTCAATAACAACCAAGCTTACACAGTTCTTACGATGTTGCCTTTGAAGGCACCCTTGAAATTGTTATATAGTTCCACTGTTGTCTTATAAAGAATTGGTTATCTCCCGCTTCTTCTTGCCATTTCTTCATCCATTGAGATTTTTAAGAGTAAGTCTATTTTTTTTTCTCCTTGAAGTTAAGAGCATATTCTAGTTGAATGATTATGCATATAGCGGTAAAACCCCTCATACTTAACACTTTTCATGAGTTACTCCCAAATTCCCGATCATTTTTCCATTAAATCTGCTCACTTCCCCATGTTGCATAATATTCATGGTTATATCTCCTTGATTTGTTGTTCTTGGTTTATGAGACCATGAGTTTTGAGTTCTAAATCTGTTGAAAACAAATTTCCCTATGGAGTCGCCAGTTTGTTGACTATTAAAATCATAACGAAGTTTTGCTAAATCCTATTATTATAAATGCTAAATAATACTAATAGGTGGGATCCCCTTGTAGATTGGAGATCATATTTGGTTCTTATTTGATGTCACGCTATTGTTCGACACTGCTTACCTGGTTGATGAGATCTTGTTTTTATTGGCGATGGATTGGGATTGTTATGTGCTGGTTCTATGTGCGACAAGTAAATGATGAATAAGGCATGTTATGTTCTAAGCTCTAATTTTATGTTACAACAACCTATGTTATTCATTGATACCATTGCTATCTATTCTTGGGGACACCTACACAACAGACATGTTAGTAACAAGACATAAGGAGCAGTTGGAAAAAGGCAAACGCAATACAACAAATGCAAAAGGAATGAATCTAACCATGAAAATATACTACACTACATGCATCAAAATTTAATGGATTGTTGTTATCCTAGCTACTAAGTTAATAGCTACGCGATTTATTGAGTTATATAGTTGATATGCATTATAATTATGTTATGGCATAAGTGGATATGGGTCGCGCTATTGGTTTTAATGGTTTATGGTTTCGATACATGGTTTAATTAATTGAGTTAATGGAAGCTTGTTGGCGTGTACTAAGAAGTTAATGGACTGGGGATGGAGGCGACGTGCATTTACTGCACGTCACCCTTACATCTTCCATCAACTGCCACCCTAGTTGGGCTATTGTTCAAACTATGTTGTTGTGGTTAGGCTTCGACTTTCAAGCAGAGAAGAACCGCTCGGACAACTCGCATTTTAAGGTGTTTTGACTACAGGTATGTCTTTTTTTTGCCATCCATGAGTCTGCTCTGGTTATGAAATATATATTGGCTCATATGTATGGGTTTGTGCTTTCCTTAAGTATGGAAACTGTGTGAAATTGTGTTTTTTTTTGGAATGAAGCGTTGATGGTTTTCTCCACAATAATGTTTGAAGTCACAGTGTTATTGGGCGTCCTGAGTGTTAGTAGCCATAAAGGCTCTCTGTCATCCTTGCTGGTTTAGTTGGAGGGTTTTCATTTGGCCTTGAGTGGTTGGTTGTCTTCACGCATTCGTATCACCATACCCAGTCTTTGACTTTTATGGGGTTTAATGGGTTGGAAGCGCTTGCGTCACTGCACATTGTTCACTTAGATATTGGGTTGTTTTTACTACTAATGGTCGCATGGTGGGTTAGATTGCTTCTTATCAACCCTATTTTCACCTCAGCGTTGTAGTTGGTTGGCTGGAGAGCCACGAGGTTTACACCCTGCGTGTGCTAAGTATCATCACAAATCCAAAATGGAGCCTTGCTCCTCTATTCATAGCCTCTCCCATCACAGGATTTGTCACCCTATCCACGAAATGAATTGTGTTACTCTTGTGTGTGCACCGTTGGTCTCGGAGGTTTTCACAATTGAGAGAAGTCGACTCTAGCCTCCATGTGTTGGTCCACAGAGCAAACCCTAGATTCCTCTAGTCCGAGGGTTGATAGAGAATATCGTTGTGGCCTGTCATTTATGTTATTGGTTGTTATGGATTGGTGTGTATTGTTGACATAGTTTCTTACTGGCTCACCCCATTGATTATGTGACAATGGTGTTGGTTTTGATATCTAGTTACTGCATTGTTATTACAAATGAATGGATAATCTCAACATGGTTAATTGGATAAATCAAATACACAGTCGTTGTCCTTGTGTTTAATGAATTGATAACCCAACATTGTTTTTAATTGAGTAAGTCACAACGTTGCTTCATGTTGATGTGTGGGTATGTGTGGTGTTTCCTACAACATGTTAGGTCAGGTTGTTGATTATTATGACTGAGTGTTCAATTGCCATGGGGATATTGCAATCGTGGTGTTATGGTATGGTCATCCACTATGTATGCTATGGATATTTTTGGGTTGTGCCCTTAGGGATAGTCACAGGGTTTTTAAACATAGCTTTGTTGCAATTTGATCATTTATGTTATGATATCGGATATAATGTTGTTGCCTCGTTGTATTGGATGGATGGCCCAACATTTTGAATGTTTAAAGTCAAGAAAATTGGACCTGTGCAGTCTAAAAAATACACTTGTGTTTTGTCGAATAGTTTATGTATTCCATATCATAGCGAGATTTGAAGTGGCGACTGTTGTATGTGTGTTTAAATGGAAAGTCAAGATCTGTGCAATTTAAATATGGATTATTGAATTGACTGTCCACTGTGTATGTTTAACGAATATCATGCATTTTAATAGTGAAAGGCACGGGTGTTGTGACAGTATAATCTCATTGCAATTAAAATGAATTAAGGGACAAAATCGAGCACGACCTTTGAGTTGTATTTGATGGTTGAAATAATTCGTGAACAATGGTTGATTTTAATGGTGAACAAAGTGGAAATAAGTGATTGTTTATGCATTTGGGAATTGTTTTAAAATGTTAAATAGATAAATGAGACGAACAGAGCTCCCCTACAGGTTGTTGTTGGAATGCATACTATCTTGTTTTATGACACTATGTTAAGTATTTGGTTACAAACAATGAGCAAGTTAATGCACAGAGTTGTCTGAACTATACACAGTTGTTGTTGATTGGGTCACAATGGTCATTTGGTTGGTGTATTTCCTTTTACAAAATGGTTATATGGATTAATTAATTAATTTTATGAACAATACCCACTCTCTTTCCCCACCATTATTTCATGTTTCGCTAATTACAACCCCATCACCTTCCTACATTCATTTTTCACTCCCTATTCTAACATTGATTACAGTAAAAAAGAATTATGTATTGAAGCAGTTGGAAGTAGAAGTTTCTTGGTTGGATTACAATGATGTTTTATTTAGTTTGCATTACAGTTGATTGTTTTTTGTCTTTGAGCAGTAACCGTGTTCTTTTCCCCTCATTATATCATGTTTCGCTCGATACAAACCCCTCGCATATCCCTGGACATTTTGTTCACCCCCTGCTCATTGACAAACAATTAAACAATTTGTATGGATTGGATTGCATGAGTCTGATATGTTGCTGAGCCAAAATCTATTTCATATTTTTAAAGAGTTGTCATGTATGGTTGTTAAAAATACTATTTGCTAATTGATCATGCATGCATGAATGACTTTTTTCAGTCGAGGTAGCCATGGCAGAGGATAGAAGGAGAAGCATACTAAGGTTTTCTCTTTGAGTTTATGTTGAGATAGTTCAGTTTTCATTCATTCCTTAATTTATCACAAGCCTAATTCTCTTTTATGATAGCAGGGTCTTATTGTAGACAACAACATTCAGGGCTGAATTACATCATTCAAACACTTGTTTTTCAGAGGTGTTGATCTATCTTTGATAGTCTGTGTAGACTTGTGTGTTTGTGAATTAGTTTTCATGACTAATAAAGGCTTTTGTGCATAGTCGAGTGGGAAACAAATTGTGGCAAGTTGATCCAGCTTTTAGAGTTCAGTTTTGGTTTCCTGTCAGAGGTCCTTTTGTATGTTTCATCGGGGATGTCTAAGTTTGACTTTGGTCTGAAATTTCTATACGATATTTTGTAAAGAAAATGAATCTTTGGTGAATTGGAATGACATAAAGGATTGCTTTATGTCTCATTTGTCTCGATTATCATCTTGGTGTCTTACTTCTGTCTTTACGCTTGTTTTCAGCAACTATTATATTCAGAAATCATATAAAAATGAATTTTCCAGCAAGCTTTTATTTGTGAAAAAGACTATCCTAAGCACTTGTAATTGATACTTGTGAGTTAGGATTTTATTTTTGATAGCTATAAACTTAGGGTGACATTCTCGTCTATTTTTCTTTAGCCAAGCAAAATCTGAAAATGCTTGAGTAAGATCATTTCATATCTTTTCCTCAACCTACAGTTCATGGATTTGCATCCACATGGATGTTTTGTTATCTTGGCTCACTGTTTTTCTTGGACATACCCATTGTGTGTGTGATTCCAATCAATAGTGTATGAGAATTATCAAAGTCTCCTCTTCCTTGCAGTCACTCACCCTCCAGGCCCAGGCTCAGGCACCCCCTTCTCTGCTATACAGTCCCTCGGGTGATCCATCTTTCCTTGCCAAGGCTTTCTCGCACAGGAAGAGTTCTAGAGATTTCATTGAGCCTTATAGTTGAGGCGTCCCTTGGACTTGATCTGCCGAGGCGTCCCTCCGACTTGTGTTGCCACAAAACAACATATTCTAGGGTGATCATGGCTTACCACAAGGTTCTCCTGTCCCAATCAATATCCTTTTTCATGCTTTCCAGTTGGACAGTCTTCACCTGTCCTGCCTAGACAAATATTTTTTGTTTCGCCTGTATCACATGTATACAAAAATCATGAGATATTATCATCAATTTAAAATTCATAATTTTCTTGCAAATTTGTCACCCACAGATTCCAAATTTATTTTCAGATCTGTTCCGAACAAAAAACAAATTCAAAAGTATGGGACTTTTCTCCCCATAATAGTTTAGTGCAACAAGCAATTGATATTCCTTATGGGCTTACAAAGCTGCCATATCCAAGACCTTTTTCTTCCTACAATTTCAACATTCTTTAGCCAAACAAATTGTTAGTTTTCATGCACTTTATATTTTCAAAACTATGCATACTAACAGTCCAAGTCATTTACATCTATTCAAGGGTACAAAGAAAAAGGAAATATCAAATGACTTTAATCAATGTGCCAATATTCATGGCCACATTCATACCCAATTCACCCTTGCATTGATTTCAAGTTTGCCACACTTTATGACTTGCACTTTGCCATGGTGTGTTGGAGCTTAACCAACCTCTTCACCATATCGATTATTCATTCTCGTTCATTATTGCAATAGGACTGTGCTTCCTTCTACATGCTGATCATGATCCCAAATCAACACATATGAAACTAAAAGTTGCTCTTGAATGTGCCCAAGCATTCTTCCTTCATTAGCAACCAGGGTTCCAACACTCATGGCCACCCAAATTTTCTTTCCTTTAACAACTACACAATTTAAGTGGAGTATTGGAAGGTCCTCCTTCCTCAATGGAAAATCCATTGTCTTCCCTCTTATGCAAACATGCATTTCCTCAATGCATTCCATGCAATGTGCTAATTATGAGTACCTTTATTCCCAATCTCCATAGATTGGTCATTATACCCATGGTACACCTTATGCATTTTCTTGCAAGGATTATAACTCATCCTTTATTGTCATAGACTTCCTCTCTCTATTTTTTAGATTCTTCTTTCTTGAATCTTACCTCGCTTGGGTAGCAATGGCATACAACAACTCATAAGTTATATGCATATCTTTAAGGTAATGAAATCTTTGCAAAAGGGATTCTTACCAAATTCCTTCATACCTTATGCCACATAGGTATGGACATTTTTATACCTTCTCTATCTGCTAGCACCCTCTCTGATATTACCTCATCAATGGTGCTTTATGGGGAATTTTAAAGTCCACTCAACAATCTTTTAACAACAACCTTCTCATAGTCATCCTTTGCTTGAGGTTTTACATCATTGGAAACTGTCTTTCTCAATAGCTCCAATTTATTTCTACACATGACATACATCACAAATATATTAGTCGTCATGTAAAATAAAAATGCTTGTATCATAGCATTCAAAACAATAAAACATTTTCAGATATTCCCCAATATATCTCTATGCACTCTACCACATTACTCCTTAATGTATTAGTTAGTGCAATCAAAATCCGATTTTCAATTGTATTCTATAATCATACAACCATCAACATCCTTATGCCAAAACACTTACATGCATTAGTAAATTAATCTCTCGTACCAAAGAAATACAATAAACAACAAGGAAGGGATCAGGGAGCTCTTCCCTCGTCCAACTCCTTCTACACAACCCTGGACTTTCAGTCCAGCTGAGTTATCTTCCAAGGCCTCACTACCTTTACTTATCACGGCTTAACCAATCCTATTCATTCAAACTTACTTATTTATTTATTTTCCTTTTTCTCACTGTACTTGTTTCCACAACTACTTTTCTAAGTCTTACAACCATGCTAAAAAATTCATAGCTTTTAGGGTGAGAAACGTTTTCCCCCCTTTTCTCCTTCTTTTCTTATGTAATCTACTATCTGTTGAGATCTTCCTGCTCTTTTCCTTGAGAATCCTTGGTTAGTCTCACCCTAACCTATTGGATACATCAACATGCTCCAATAGAAAAGTTTTTGTTCATAATGAATCATGAACATGTGCATTCTACACATTACCATTCAGTTATCAGAATGGTCAACATTCATTTGTTAGTCTTCCACTCATACATTTGTTTTTAGGATGAAATCCATTATATATATATATATATATATATATATATATATACTTGCATCCCACTGCCCAATTTCGAACAATCATTAAGGTTGTGACTATGTTCTCCTCACAGAGTCTTTACACAGTTCCTTCACAAGGAAATCCTTCGGCATGAAACTTCCTTATTGCATATCCATAACTATGTTTGATGGCCTCAACCTTGAGTTAGCATCAGTTTTTTACCAAATATTCCATAAGGAATATAAACATGCATCTTTGTTATGCATCCAGATTATTTATCCACACATATTCCTTGTTTTGTTAACTTACATCCATGATGCACTTAACCACATGCATAATCATAAGCCTATGTGTATCTACCATAGGTATATTTTGCAGCTCACATACATATTTACATTAAAATCATGTAACTCATGATTGTTCACAATTTTTCTCATGCAGTCCTCAAAGTCATAATCATGTTTTATTTTATCATGACAACATAACATCCTTGATCCTTTACTCTTTAATCTATTTATACTAGCCTTTCATGAGGGAATGTAACACATTCCCCTCAAGATATCACTCAAAATGAAACTTCCATGACTCTTCATAATAGAGTCAGCCATGCATCCATGGTATTCATTCAATCTTGGCAAGTGAAATAATTTCCTTACATTTCACTCATCCATGCAGTCATATCATGCCTTTAGTATACATATATTCTTACATCATACATGTGCATCACTTGCACATTTAATATCAATTATATATATTTGGTATTAATATCAGTCTTCATATCAAGAAACCTCACAATGCATTAAATCCATGCACTCAAACATATACACACATAGCCCAAACATTCATCATGCAAGCTCATTGCTTGCACCTTTTTACCTCATTCATACACATGGACATATCAGATTTCCAGATCCTCCTCCCAAGGATATTGATGCCATCCTTATGACAAGTCTCATAGGGACACTCAACACTAAGCTTTCCTCTTAGTTGAGAGCTTGCAGTCATATTATTCTTTTAAGCATGTATACACATATTTGTATATATGTAGGTGCATCACTTGCACCTTTTTACCTCATTCATTCACATTGATATTTTAGTGTTAATATTAGTGTTCTTTAGTGAGGGATTACAATCAATCATATGCCTAGTCTCACAGTCATAATTTATATTGATGTTTCCCTCTCTACATGGAAATAACCAATAAGGGTCACCTTTTCCATTTCTACTGTAAAAACCTTCCATAATTCAGAATTCAAATAGGTAGTTATTGTATCACTCAAGGTAGTAAGATAACCAATTCTATTCTCCTCTTCACGCCTCAATTCATTCTTGGTCAACAGATCTCTACAAGGGAATATTTTCCTAAACTCCCTCTTATATCTATCTGATTATACCAAGCTACATCGATATGGCTACCATCCACCTCTGGATGTCAATATGATCCACTTGTCATCTAAAGGTGTTTTGACACCTCCTTAATCAGACCTTGCATCGGTCTCTCATTGATCCTTACAGTCCTATCTTATTAAGGTAATAGGCCACAACATTATCAACATTTCATTCTTGATGTTAACTCCTGTTGACATAAGGTCATTCTCATAAAAAATGTCCATTAGTAGAACATACCTTACAACCCACCATAGGTTATAACATGCCTAATTTGCATGTTCAATATTTTTCCATATGCATCCAAGTTTTATTATTAATGTCCCTCGACATAATCCCACTTTCGTAGGACTGACTATTATTTCTCCAAAAGAAATGATAGGCTTCTTCTGCCACAATATATCATATTCAATTTTGTTGGGTAAAATCCCAACTGAATTTTAATCCGACTCCTTCTCCTCAAGGAGCTTATGAAGATAATTTTCATATGACATTGATACTCTCAACATTCTCATCTTAGCCTTGGTAAATTAGTCTTATGACTGTTCTCTGGCCCATCCAGGCCTGTGTTTGAATCATGTTTTTCTAGATAGGGTAGGGAAGGGTTCCCTCTCCCTTAAAGTTTTCTAAGAAAGAAAAATAATCACTTGACTATTTCATGAGCCCAAGTAGGCCAAGTGTTGTTGCCCGCTCTAATACCAATTTGTAGATCACCCAACCCCTTAAGTACCTTTTTTAGGGACGGGGCATCACAATTTTTCTTTCCTCCATCATATTGAATCCTCTTCTGGATATCTCCATCACCTTATACTCGTTAAGAGATTTCCAACCACCATTACCATGCTCCAATCTGAGCTTTGGATTAGAAGTTATGCCCTTCCGAAATTCTGCAAGAATCATTGGTCAAAGGCCACGTGGTGCCCACTTGGATTCACCTCATTCGTACCATTACACCTGGCATGGACTTAACCATGGTTGTTATCCTTTAACAATGACATGGCCGCTGGAGAGATGGTTACAAGGGATGTTTCCCTGCCCCTTCACATTCATTGAGCCTTCGGCCCTTCGTCCTTCCTATCCATGTCTAAATCATTCCAAGAGTTTTGAAGTCCCAGAGTCTTGCCACATGGCTCCAGCCTTTGGTCCCTTTGGAGCATACATCTTAACATCCTAAACCTCTCGTAGTTCTGAACTCTCGAACTCTCAAGGTCCTGCTATGTAGCTCCAGTCTTTGGCCCTTTTGGGAGCATATGTTCTAACATCCCCAGTCTCCTGGAGTTCTGAACTCCCGAACTCTGGGGGTCCCAATAGCCATTAGGTTATACAACCGCACACCAAGGAGTGACATGTGACGAAGAACATAGATGAAACATGGCCCTATCTATTGGTGACACATGTCACGTTCCATTTGGCATATAAGGCATGTTAAAACACACGAATCAGGGTGACACATGGCATACCCAACATGGATCCACATCACCCTAGGTGACATCAACATGCCACATCACTCCAGATGGATAGCCTCCATAATCCTCTAATATCGACTACCTACGAAATCAACCGGAGCCTCGAAGTCCTAACTCCCACCAACGATCTCCCAACACCCCTTCTATCATATGGTCAAGATGTGTCCATGTAGACCCATAGATCTATGGTCTTCGTTGCTTCGCAACTTCGACGTTAAGGGGTTCTGCTATGTAATATCCTCTTTACTCCCAGAGTGGTTAGCGCTGGGTTGACCATAGTCTAGATCCAAAGTTTAGGGAGAGATCCCGACACGTCCCCAGATCGACGGTCCTCATTGCTTCGTGACTTCAGTGTTCATGGGTTCTACCTGCTTAACACTCCTTTTCTCCCAGAGCAGGACTTCGCCGAAGTGCTATACGCAAATCCTTCCACTAGTGGATCATAAGATTGGGATGGGTTCTCAATGGGCTCCCCATATAAATGGCTCACAATTATAGCTCAAAGGCCCCTTGGTCTCAGTAATAAGCCACTCCTAAAGGGACATTTTTCAATCCAGAACATGCGGGAAAAAGCATTTCACATGCCTCCGGTCACCGACATCTCTTTACTATGTCATGAGGCCACCACGCAAGGAATCATCGTTTCTCGACATGTGGAGCCCCATGTGATTTCAATGTTACATGCATGTCTCTACAATCATACGGACAAGAGGGTCCCTGAAGGATCCTTAGATCGACGACCCACATTACTTCACAACTCTGACATTCAAGGGTTTTCGTGTTATAACACCTCTTTTCTCCTGAAGTGGTCAATGCCGGACTGACCATGACGTAGATCCAGCTATCAGGGGAGATCAAAAGTACCCTTAGATATACGACTCATGTTACTTCATGACCGAGAAGATGATTATGGTTTAGCAAGGGGGCAAATCCCATGATTATGGGTAACTAAATGCCAGCCGCTGGTCATCCGTCAAGTTATCGGTCTGACAAGTCGCCTTCGGCGCATTTGGACGTTGCAGTGTTCATTCACCCCGGAGTTCTGAACTCACAGAGTTCTAAACAACTTAGCCCCTTTTTGAGTGTAGTGAAGGGTTCCATGGACCTAGTCCTATGTAACTTTGTCAAGATCCAGAGGCTACACTCTTTAACTCTTAGCCAAGATTTGGATTAAGGTCATGGGCATGAGCCCATGGTCTCTTGGACAACTGGTTTGAAGGGAGCGCCCTCCAATTCACATAACTTAATTTCTAAAATAGGGAGGCATATTTTCAAACTAACCCAGAGTCCAAACTTGTCACCTTACACCCATTCAAATGCAATGGATTACATAAGAGTAGTAAGCATTATAACCATTAATTTCACGTGAAGCACAATTAATCACAATTATAGACATTCAAATCATGCATTTCAATCCAAGTGCACAAGGTAAACAAAATACTTATCTATTGCAGTCGATCACCGACCAACTGACTATGGGTGTTCGCCTTTCCACCCAACCATAGGCTCAGAGGCATTCATTCTTATCACTCTGGCCACCCCCATGCCAAGGCATGATATCACTAGGGAACCTTTACAGTTTCTTAGAGTTTCTTTCTCTGTCACAGTCTCTGCGAGGTTTATCAGATGCTCCCTCAGCATCAAGCTTGCGACCTTCTACTCAGGTCCTATTTTGTGCAAATCCTCTGAGATCCTTTTTCTTGTTCTATCCTTTTTAACAAGAATGA
>SNQJ01S0024630.1:125300-141023 GCA_010110895.2 Picea sitchensis | reverse complement strand
AGTTGCCATGGTGTATGAGTATTCAATGATTGCTTGTGAGAGTAAGGAAATGGAGGGATAGAGTTTTGAATCATACATGTAGGCCATGGTTGTTGTGGTGAAATTGCTACAACTCCTCGATCTCTTTGATATATTGCTTTTATATTGGGTAAGGAAGGGTAACGATCCGTTGAATGACTCAAGTCACATATGCCACAAATTATGAGACTATCCAAAGGACAATCCATTGCAAAATGTTTCTTTTGGCACCGAGGACAAACTGTTTCTTCAAGTTCCTCCCATTTCTTCTTATCCTTAAAAATATCCAATTGTGAATTTAATGAGCTAATGATATCAACTTTAAAATTTTCAATTGAATTAATGATTTCAGCTCCTATAACTCTTGTTTTTGTAGAAGATTTAAAATATTGAGAAGAAGACTCACTATAATTCTTACCAATCTTGAAGTTCCCTCTTGAATACCTTCTACATAACTCACAAATATCATCATATGGTAACTGAAATACATCACCTATTCTCATCAAATTTAAGATTTCTAAAGAATCATCATGGATTCCTTTGAGTAGGAGTATTTTCAAGGTCTCTTTTCCCAACTATTTTTGTTTGGATCTTTGAAGGTTGTATTGAAAGCGCTCCACATATTCCTCCAAACTCTCTTCTTCTCCTTGTGTCATTCCAAAGTTATCTTCATTGACCCTTCAATAATCTTGGTACCTTTGCAAGAATACATATTTCATGTCTTCCCAATTTTGTATAGAATTACCACTGAAGCTCATGAACCATCGGAGGGATGTTCCTTTTAGAGTAAGGGGAAAAACATTGAACTTTTGATCATTAGTAAAATAACCATAACCTCTACAAAGTACTTCAAATTGAAATAAGAATGCATCAGGGTCCTCATTTTCCAAACCGTGAAAATTTGGTAGATTGGATGGGGGTATGCTTTGCATTTGTACCACTCCTTCAAGATCTTTGATGGGGAATTCAAAGGTAACAACTTTTGTCCCCTTCTTACCTGCCATCTTTTTCTTGGATTCTTCATGTGCTATCTCAAGGCTCCTTCTTCAAATGTTCCTGTCAACTTGTGAGTAGGATGGGTGGTGTTTACATCACCACTAAGAGAAATGATAAGATTTAGGATCAAAAACTAAAAACTAAATGCAAAGAAAGAAACAATCAAGAAACCTACATTCCTTGACCCTTTACCCCAAAGTCAAGAACATGCAACTAAAAAAACAATGTCAATTGGACTTGTGCGCCCTTGATAACTTCCCCGACAACGGCGCCAAAATGTTGGGCTCTAAATATGTCCTAAAATCAACCTCTATGCATCAGCGAAAGGTAGGTGTTGGCACAAGCATTTTACTTGTTGCCTATGTAGGTTCTTACTTTCCATTTTCAATACCCAACCTCCAGAGATGCAACACCTATAAAGGAACAACAATTGTAAAGGGAATGACAGTTGTTCCTTTCAAATGAATAGAAACTACCCTCAAAGGAACAACAGTTGCATGAAAGGAATGACAGTTGTTCCTTTCAAATGAACAACAACTACACTCAAAGGAACAACAGTCGCACGAAAGGAATGACAGTTGTTCCTTTCAAATGAACAACAACTACACTCAAAGGAACTGTAGTCGCACAAAATGAAGGACAACTATTCCTTTCAAATGAACAACAACTACACTCAAAGGAACAACGGTCGCATGAAAGGAACGACAATTGTTCCTTTCAAATGAACAGTAACTACACTCAAAGGAATAACAGTCACTACATTGGGTTGAACTAATGTTGAATTAATTGCATTGTAGTATTTGCCCAACTATTCAATTGTCAACTTGAGGAAGTCTTTTATTTCAAAGTTACCGTGCACAATATATGCAAGAAGCAAATTCCAACTAACACTATTATCTATTTAATAAAATAAAACACATAACTTAAAATCAATCAAATCCGCTCTTGCTTGAAAATACACTCAGCTGAAATAAAACCACTACCACACTCTTACATAAATTAAAGGATTATTAACAAAATGAAGTAACAACAACATGAATTGAATCTTATTGTAAGAGAAATCTAATAAACAACACACAACTGTAAGCAGTGATCAACTAATCATAAACCAAGATAAATTAAGACAATTAAAAGAAAAATACAAGTAAATGAATAAGACCAACACATACCAGATTGAGGGGCCCCTGCCTCACCTAGCATGAGTGGCCAAAAGAATTACAATATTAAGAGAAAGTTGCACATAATTGTAGATCTATCAGCTCCTTTGCATTATTGAAGAAAACTTAGAAATTGCATAAGTTCATCTCTTTCTTACAAATAAATTCTATATAATTTCATGACTTACCCTCTTCTAATTGAATAGGTATTATTTATACAAATCAAATCCCCAAATCCCTGGGTTTCTCAAACAAATTGCTAAGTTTAGAGAACCAGTCGCAACTGTAAATCTGGAAAATACCCTTTTAAAGAACCAATGATTTCTCTCAAACCATAGCTCCAATTGGAAAACAACCCGCGTTGAACTTAATTGGGCCCATTCTAAACAAAACCCATGTCTCATGTTTTTGAGATTCATCCTCATATGCTCACAATATTCCACGCAAATTCATCTTTCCTTATCTGCCACGTTTTTCACTGAAAACGGTTAACCACGAGCTAGAACTCACATGTGTCATTTGGAGGTTGGAACCTTGACTGCTGCAACTATTGATACATAAAATCACTTGTCAAACCCGTATCTAGAAAAATCATGCATAATAGTCTTTAATTCATTAAAAATGAAGGAAGAATAATCATTATTAACCACTAAAGCATAACAGGAATACTATGTCATTTTATGAGCAGTTGTAGCAAATGTATGGAAAATGGAATGATAAATGAATGATAATAGGACGGAGAAGGGATGGAATGGATGTCTATAGATGATGAAAATATGGACAAATATGTGACCCAACAGTCGTTCTGGTAAAACTCTCGGGAGAGAGTGGGGAGGGACTGAGCATCCAAAAAATTTGATATAAGAGAAGTTTTCTTCAATGAACTAATTTACTATTTTTCCCAGATTCCCCATGATTTTGTCTGAAATTCGAGGGGGTGGGAAACCATATAAAGATATATGGACAGGAACTACTACATTTTGGAAGATTTCGTGAAATAAATCTTTGTCCTTATCCTCCCACAGCTTGGAATGGTAAAAGTGGATAGGTTCTGCACTGGTTAGGGTACAACTCCAATTCATCAGTGGGAAAGGGTTTATGACGCAGATGACATCCATGATATACGCATAAATATAGAAAGGGGCAGACTGTCCCTTTGATTTAGCTAATTTGTATTCAGTGATTTATTTGGCCAGATTATCCGACAACATATTGGCCTAGTTAAAATCGTATCCCTCAGCCACCTCGTGCATTATCGACACCCATTCCACCAGGAAATGAGTGGGAATCTTCTTCCCAAATAGTCGATAGAGCATCATAGCTACATAAATCATGTGAGTATCCAATGACACTATGGCATACATGCCATGAGCATCGACCCTGAACTTCTCTGGGTGCCCCCACCAGGACTTGATTATATCGGGATAGCTCTTGTCGTATTGTATTCATTCCTGTTGATTGAAATATAACATAAATGAAGTATTGTAAGTATATTTAGGCTCAGGAGATAGCTTATACATTACTTGGAGGTTCTCTGGTTGGAACGAGCCAACGACAACTTTCTAGTGGTTGGTGATGCTCCTGGTTTGAACATCAATGTTCTCCAAGGCCCATTCTATCATGTCATTATACGACATAAGTCTCGGTCACGCAACTACCTTGTGTAGCTCTGACTGAGCTATATACCTGAGTTTAGCTTCATTATTCTTGGCTGCACAACTACCTTGTGTAGCTCTGACTGAGCTATATACCTGAGTTTAGCTTCATGAGTATCCTCCACTTCATCGTCAGAATCTTCTGGGCAATTTATAATCTCATGTTCCAGAATCTCGAACACATGTGTCCAAGATTTAACAGAGTCTATAGCTCGTGGCATAGTGTCTGACAGGACATCCGCATTTGGATTTGAACCTTCACTAGATGCATCAGTATTCTTCATCATCTTTCATGGTGCCATGATATCGGGAGCACAAAACGAGGTCACCTTTTGCAAAGGAATTGTGTGAGCTTCTCAATCAGATAAAACTTGCTACTTTGTGAAAGGTGGAAATGAAATTCAAAATCGAAGTACACATCAGATGCATTGATTCAAGTATAGTCTTACTGACGAAAAAATTACTAACTTTAATGGAAATATCTACCTGGCAATTCGCACTATACATTTGAATCATTACCTATAATTAGTCATAAATGTCATTAATATTCGACGGTTTGTGTTCGGGAGTTTTGTATGAAACAGAGTTGAAATTTCCCGAATTGTGAATCCGTGAAAGGTTAATCACGAGATAATATCTTTTAAAATATTAATTAATCATGTTTAACTTCAAGTGCTTCGGATATTTGGGCTTCAGTTTTTTTAGATGTAGCTCGAGAATAAATCCCCGAAACACGAAACTGCGAAATGATTAATTATCCGATAATCGATTTTAAGTTTTAATTAATCATATTTAACTTTAAGTTCTTCGTAAATTCGGACTTCAGATATTTTAGGATCTAATGAAGAGTAACCATCTAAACCCCAAAGTGCGAAGTCATTAATTATCTCTTGACCAAGATTAACTTAATTAATTAAAATTTAATACTTCGGCATTTTAGTGCTTCGTGGATTTGCGAATTAGCTCTTTGTTATATTTATGAAGGTTCATCTCTTGTAGTGACGTGTTGAAGATGACGTCATTCTAGATGGCATGTTGAGAACATGGAGATGCCACGTGTTTCTTAGAATTGTATGAATCTTTAGAAGAAAATGTCGGAAATGGGTGCCACGTGTTAACCCAAGGAATATCCAAAGGATGCACGTGTACTATGACTCATGTCCTTTGAAGGTTTATGAAAAGTGAAGAACAAACACTTTCAGGTTTCAGGTATTTTATCGTTAAGACTTATCAAAACGCCCAACACGCGAAGCTCTGGAGTGACCTTTAGTGATTTACCTCTTTAACAATTAGGTGTCTCCAAGACTCTAGGAAAAATAGGATCATTCGATCAAACGAGGAAACTTCGTCAATGACGGATATCATGCGTGCTTCATTATTAATTAATCAGAAATGAATTTGATTTAAATTTTGAAAGTTATTTTCTGAGTTACCACTTTGGGAAAGATTATATTTTCATGAAGTGGAGAATGTAAAACTCAAAGTTTAGGATTATATGTGTTCCAACATAGGCTCCATCTGGGGATCACGTCTCCCAGCGAGGCGTGGAAGAAAAGAAGACCAAGAGCCTTTATTGAATAAATGGAGTCATAATTGTATTTCTTGGAAACACCTTTGGGGAATAATCATATAGAGAAAAATTGAACTTCAACCGAATCTCATAAAACCTTCAAAACACAATTAATTATTGATCTCAAGTTAGGCTATTAATGATTTCCTTTTCTTGAAATTGATTTTGGATTTTCTTATGATAATAAAAACAACTTTAACTGAAATATCATACTTTGGTTGATTTCGTTCGCATCAAGGCTAAGTAATTTAAACAATTTATTTAGAGAATCCCTTATCGGTTTAGAATGTAAATATTACCGAAAAGAGAACTAGATACCAGAGTATGTTATATACATGTATGGCAGCCTTACAAATATGATAGATATTGCTTCACTGCCAGCGACCCTGTTCGCTACCTTGGTGAATTTATCTACATTTTCCATTGAATTTCCTTTCACCACTTCAATTAGCACTTTTGCATTTTATTGAGATGAGGGAAATCATTACATGAATTTCCTTTTATCATCTCTTTTGGAAAAAAATGGGGAAATCAAATTACGAATTTCCTTTCACCAGTTTTCTTGGACTAGATGGGGGCAATCATTTTATGAATGTCCTTTCACCATCTGTCTTATATTTTTTTATTTTTGAAGTGGGGGAAATCAATTTGTACGTATCATACTTTTGGCATAGGGGAATACCCAGGTTTCAACGCTTCAAGAGCGCACCAACAAAACCCTAACTATCGGCCCTTTCAGAAACACCTGCAAAGCAGATGAAGTCTAACCCGAGGTAGAGGCAGGGGTGGTTGTAGGACTCAAGTGTATGCAACCTTAGCTGGGACACAAATCTGTGATTATACAACTTATAAAAGCAATTAGCACTGTTAGTTCCTTAACATGCAATCATTATCTACTTCGCTGATAAAACAGAGCCTCATAGTATTCACAGTAATCTACCATATACGAGCACTTAGCATAAGTAAAATAGGTCAAACGTAACTGATCAATCACTGAGCATATTCATGTATATTATATCTAACATTCCATACATCATTATCACTGAGCATAAGAAGATCTATCTAATCATCTCAAAGCACTAAGAAAGAAGACATAAACACATTCAGACAAGCACCAAGAAAGATAACACAATGTTTACGTGGTTCACCCCCATCTTGGGGCTACGTCCACCAACTCTTCTTCTTTATTATCTTCAATTAGTCATCTACATGCACAGAGCCATACAAACCCCACTTCACATAGGACAGAATATCTGCATGCACCTCGCAGATCCTCCTTCCCCGAGTTAGGTTACAACACAAAAGCTTCTACTCAATCTCTTAGAGTCACTTGCACTTAGCCTTGCAAGTCTCACACATCATGCACAAAGCATATACAACTATTACTTGCACTTGTAACTTAGCTCATTGGCTCTTTCCTACATCACCTAGGTATCTATTTATACATTACAAAATAGGCCTAAACATGGGTAAACCCATGGGCTGACATCCCTTTCCCGTTACATATTCCTAAAAAACCAAAAAGAGGCCCAAAAGGGGGACGAGATCCCGTGATCTCTGCTTCATCTTGCACTCCTCTTTCGACAGGCTGTCGAAGTCCAAAAATAGCTCAACATGACCAAGAAACTCCCAAAACTTGGTCACGGGCCAACAGGCCCCCAACACTCACCTGTGACTCGTCCCGAGTCACTCTGGTATGACCAATTCTTCCTCGAACACCTCGATCTTGCCTTGAGCTTCTTCAACTTGTTGTTTTTCTTTAGCCTCTTTCTCGGTGAACTCCTGAATCACTGCATCATTCACCGGTGCTTCTAAGTGTTGCTCTATTGTGAGGCCGACCTGGTCTAGCTCTACTCCTTAGATCTCAACCTCTGTAAACAGTAGACATGCCTTGTCTTGCATAGGTTGAAGTCGTTGAGTTTCTTCCATCACTTTACTTTGAAGCATATGGATATGTTGTTTTTTGGTGTGTTGTTCATGAGACCTCTTCATTCTATCTACTGCTGACAGGGCCTTCAGCTGTGCCTGTAGCGTATCCACATGTTGTTTTGGTTCTTGGAGCTATGACTCCAATGCCTGTAATTTTGGATTCTATGTAAGGTTTATGTATGTCTGGTCACTCTGGTTACTTAGATACTTGCATTCCAAGGAAAGATATTTTAATCTGCTAACTGCACTACGAGCAGTTTCTTCTCACTGGTCTCTTATCTCTTGAGGGGTTTAGGTACAACACGAAGTTCTAGATATGTGATGTGCTGCTGGAGCTTCTGGATTACCTCTTCGAGTTGTGCCACCTACTGTGGAACTCATTCTTTGGTCTGTACTTCGACGATTTTCACAGAGAAAAGTTCTTTGTTGACCCTTTCCTTAACTTCAAGTTGCTCGACGAGCAATTGTCCCCTTCCTTGTTGTAGCTCTGCTTTCTCTTCATCAAAATTCTCTTGCATAGAAATCTTCTCTCATTTTGCATTACTGCATTGTTCTAACAGATCTCCCTGTGCTTGTGCCAAAGCCTGGGTGGTTTGTGTTGTTTCCTCCTGTGCTTGTCGAAGGCGAGCTTTGACCGTATCAGCAATCCAGTGGAGTTGAGATAGTTCATCTCCCAGTTCTGATGTTCCTGGTGGTAGAGACGCAATGGAAGCTACGTGGCTGTACTGTAGTGCCTGCTGCACTTCTTGAAATTCGACCTTGATCCTACTGAACATCTCCTCCTTCTTGGCTTCCTGCTTCTCTGTTATCTCCAGTGAAGCATCGTTTAGTGCAACGATGAGGAAGTTGAAGTCATGTGAGGTTAGGGTGGTCTCAAAATTAGTTCTAGTTTCTTTCATTTTATTCCTAAAGGAAGGTTTCGAAGGGGAAACCTTCCTTTTCTTTAAGGGATCCTCTTCGTCTCTTGGTGGTGTGACCTCATATTTCTTTTTTTCAACTTCGATGCCATATATCTCTCCACCATCACCTCTACGCTCAGGTGATATAGAAGGAGTCTGTGCTGAAGTGTTGTGGACATCCTGGGATTCTTCAGTCTTCTTGATCTTGCTCTGTCCAGGTGTATCATGCACAGCTTCTGGACTATCAACATCAAAGAGCATCATGGGGTCAACCGGGATAAGGAGGTTCACTGAACACTCCTTAGTAATATCCTCTAAGTATTCCTCTATTAGTTTGTAGTAGGACTACAACTGTTGGTGATGCTCATCAACGCGCGGTGTGTTGTAGATGAAGTGGTGGTCTGTGCTGAATTTCATCAATGGCCTAAATCTATGAAGTGTGTTCAGGGTGATGTGAGGCATAGCCTGGATTGTGATCTTCAGTTGGTTGTAATAAGTGTGGAAAACGACATTGGACTACCACTACTTCTTCATGTCACTGGAATACCACAGTGTACTGAACTTCGCAGCCAGTGGTTCAAAGGGCTCAATATCCAGGAAGGTTGCACCTTCCAGCATCTCCCATGCGATGAAAGCGATTAATATGAGTAGCCAACTAAAATGGAACTCGTACTCATGGTCTTGCACTTCCCTGCAGTCTAGTTCTAGCTAGTTCACCAAGTATTTGGCCCAATTCATATGTAGGCCCTCTGCACACTTCCCTGCGAGGTCTACTACAAACCCAGTCACTTGGGTCGGTCGGTTCTTATGAACTAGCTTTCCTGTGATCAGCTGACAGGAAAGGCGCACTGTGTCACTCTGGATAGAGGCTACCTTGTAGCCTCGCATTCCCTTCTCAACATCGCCATACATACCTTTATCTTCTGTGCAAGAGCGCGATCTGCGGTCTTGCTATCGTAAAACTCCTGTGGGTCGGGGCCCTGCATGCTTAGCCCTGTGATCCAATTGATCAAAGTCAGATCCACTGTGATGTGGTGGTTCAACCATAAGTATCCTCCATGATAACAGGACATCAACAACTTGATGCACATGTTTACTTCTTGATGCCTCCTGAAGTGAGGAATATTCATTACATTAAGTAAGGTTGACTGCACGAGGTTTTGGGTCCATGATTGAGTGATAATATTGGATTTCTTTCCTTTGGTTTGTGTCAGATATTTATGAGGGGCGAGCATACTGTAAGCTTTCTTGTCGCCGAGGTTGAAGTCACTGAACTTCAATGCGGTGATCTTATCTTACTCGGCACGAACTGCGCGCACTTATTTTGGAATGTACGCAGTGATGAAAGCATACTCAAATTCACGGGGTACATTGTCATGAGTGATGATGCCGCTCAGATATGGTAGATAAGCAGGTAGAGTGCTCAGAATCATCTTAGTATTCG
The DNA here is from genome assembly GCA_010110895.2 of Picea sitchensis. Lineage (NCBI taxonomy): Eukaryota > Viridiplantae > Streptophyta > Pinopsida > Pinales > Pinaceae > Picea > Picea sitchensis. Next base: position 131,355 of record SNQJ01S0024630.1, on the reverse strand, counting down.
CAAGATCGTCTATATGCTTAGTTCTCTTTTCGTCGGTTGGTCGAGATGGGATGGCTCGAGCAGTCGACGAGGAGGCTTGTACTCCTCACATTGATGATGCCTATACACCTGTAGACAGTCATCTCCCTGACATGGTTCTTTCATTCATTAAGTCGATCAAAACTTCTGTTGCAGTTTCTTCTTCGGAAGTGAGCTCTTCGGACATACACACTCGTGATGGATGTCTCGGGTTCTCAAAGTAACATGGGCACTACAATATGGTAGAAGGAAAAGGCGTAAAAATCACTGGGAAATCTTAATCAAGGCTGGAAGCTCAAATTCTCAATTAGCAAAATTGTTCTCATTGCATGACGCGGTGGGATAAATAGACAACTCTGTAATGGATTGCTTGCAACAGATATGAAAGATTCATTAACTCTATTCTTTCCCTTATAGCACAGTCCAACTATCTGATGACGAACCTTTATTGCCTTTCTATTCATTTGGAGTGGAATTCGAACGGATATATCGGTCCCAATAGCTATATTGCTTCGTCATGGCGAAGTGCCATGTATCATTGTTCTGATATCTCGACGAAGCTCAAATTCTGTAATTTTTCTCTCCGCGAGGTCTCCTCTATAACCTCCTGTAATCTTTCAGTATTATCCATTTCCTTTCTTAACTTTCTAGCCTTCTTTCCAGTGAGCTTCGTCTCGGTAATGCTTTTCTCATTCTGATTCTTTTCTTCTTTGGTCTTAGTGACTTCGCACTATTGAAATTATTTCCTAGGGTTCCTGGATAATACTTCTTCTGTGTCTAGGATAGGTAATTCAATCTCCTGAGGATCCTCTAGTTCTCTCTTAACTTCAACATCCGAGTTGCTAGTATTAAATATCAGCGATCTTCTCTCATGTTCCTCAATCAAGTGTGTGATCCTTCTGGTCATAAAGTCTTTTAACTCTTGCTTCTTATGTTGCAAAACTTCTTCTTCTTTTCATTTGGCTTGATCTCTATTAAAACAAGGTTTTATATTAGCATGGTAAATGGGGCATTGTCTTCAACAAATTTAATAATCTCAAAGTCTTCTTCTGTCGAAGTTCCATTGATAGTCATGGGTATCCGAGCGATCCTTCCACATATGTTTACTAGTTTTCCTCTGAATAAACTTATTCCTCCTAGTGAATGGATCATAACAGGCCTTCCTATAGCTTCGCAGGTTCTCTTTGGAATAATATTCATCTGTGTTTCCTCATCCAGAACACAGTCACTGTCGAAGTCCCCTATTCTTGCTTCGATGCATTCCTTCTCTTTGAATATCTCAGATAAGTTGACATGTCGGTGGTCATTTAGGGTTTCTCTCATTTGTAGAAACACTTTCTCTGAGTCTTTCTGGGGTTCTTCATTTTCTAGATCTGTCTTAGGGTTCTCTTGACTCGGGTTCATTCCTTCAAGATTAGCAATCATTCTAGGGAAATCCAACACTTCATGGTCTAGAGATTTACAACAAAGACAACTAGGTCTTCCACCAAGGAATTCCTTAGCAAGATGTACTGGTCTCCTACAACTATAACAGAGGGTTAATCCTCTCTTTCTTCTAAATGATCCCCAGCTTCTTCTGTACTGTGCACTAGGATCATGGTATCTAACTTGCAACAAATTCTTCCTAGGATCCTGCATCCATTTGTTAGTCCAAACATTCTTTCTATGCATAGGTATAACATATATTTCATTATTCTTATCAGATCTATTCATATCAAACCTTTTTTCATCTATTAGCACCCTAGTTTTTAAGCTAGGACAAAATCTATCAAACATACCTAGATCCATACTTTAGAAATAAAAATTTTCCACTTATCTTACTTTTACAGAGCACAAAGCTTCCAAATCTAAAACTTTTTTTTTAACTATTCTTACCTTTATCAGAGCACAGAGCTTGCAGATCTTACCTCTTTTAGTAAGAAGTTTCCACTTTTACCCTTCTTAGAGCACAAATCTTTCAGATCTTGCTTCTTTTCTTCAGATTCGACCTCCTTTCTTTAGATCAGGATTCTTTCCTTCATATATGGCCTTCTCTCTTTAGTACAGATCTTTTCAGATCAAGTAGAATACTGCGCACTAGGGCACAAATCTACACATAGAGGTTTCACAATTTCAGGATAAATCTTTGCACAGAGCTTCCTCTTTCTCAGTTCCCAGCAATCACAATTTCAAATCCCAACAATGGAACCATTTGTTGGCACAGGGGAAGACCTAGGGTTCAATGCTACAAGAGTGCACCAACAAAACCCTAACTACCATCCCTTTCGGCAACACCTGCAAAGAAGATGAAGTCTCACCCGAGGTAGAGTTAGGGGTGGTTGCAGGACTCAAGTGTTTGCAACCTTAGCTGGGACACAAATCTATGATTATACAACTTAGCAAAGCACTTAGCACCGTTAATTATTTAACATGCAATCATTATCTACTTCTTGATAAAACAGAGCCTCACATTATTCACAGTAATCTACCATATATGAGAACTTAGCATAAGTAAAATAGGTCGGATGTAATTGATCAAGCACTGAGCATATTCATGTATATTAGATCTATCATTCCATACATCATTAGTACTAAGCATAAGCAGATCTATCTAATCATCTCAAAGCACTAATCAAGACGACATAAACATTCAGACAAGCACCAAGCAAGATAACACAGTGTTTACGTGGTTCACCCCCATCCTGGGGCTACGTCCACCAACTCTTCTTCTTTATTATCTTCAATCAGGCATCTACATGCACAGAGCCATACAAACACCACTCCGTATAAGATAGGAGATCTGCACACATGTCGCCAAATACTCCTTCCCTGAGTTAGATTACAGCACAAAAGCTTCTACTCAATCTCTTACAGTCACTTTCACTTAGCCTTGCAAGTCTCACACATCATGCATAGAGCATATACAACTATTACTTGCACTTGGCACTTAGCTCATCGGTTCTTTCCTACATCATCTAGGTATATATTTATACATTACAAAATAGGCCTAAACATGGGTAAACCCATGGGCCGACATCCCTTTCCCATTACATATTCCCAAAAACCCAAAAAGAGACCCAAAAGGGGGTCGAGATCCTGTGATCTCCGCTTCTTCTTGTGCTCCTCCTTCGACAGGCTATTGAAGTCCCAAAATAGGTCAACATGACCAAGAAATGCCCAAAATTTGGTCAAGGGCCAACACATACAAGGGATGATATCTGCTTAAAATTTAACAGTGTAGGTCTGTCAACAATTTTTTATTATACTTTGGACTAAATATCTCATGATCTTCAATACATCTTTTCCTATAGGGAATATTTTAAGGGGAACTTTTATTTTCCAGGGATTGGCCATGAGCAAATTAATCAGTTAAAATCTGTTAGAAGAGCTAAATTTATCAGGATTATCCTAGACATACTTTCTTTCAGTTAAAATCAGAGGAACATAAAGATTTTCTCATAATCTTGTTTTGAAGATATGTTTTTAAGTTTTCAGAGTCAAGGCAAAATTATTTATTTCTATGAAGACTTAAAGACGGGTAGTGAAAATAAGAACAGAGTAAAAGCTCGAGGATAGTCAAAATGAAACAGAACAAGGAATCAGAGGGTCTGACGTGAAGGAATCTTATTTCCATACAAGTTCACTTCATGATTATCAAGCTTCTCTTTTTAAGCCCTTTTTTATTCTTATTTTCTTTTCTTTTTATTTCATCTTTTTTTATTTTCATTTGATTCAGATAAGGCTTTGGAATTAATCTGCAGATTTATATTTTTTTTATATTAGATCAGGTGACTATATTTACATGAGCAGAACCTTGTTTATATCCGATAACATTTCCTTAGAATTTTATCTTGAACAATAAGTATAGGAGTTCATACCTCATATTTCATTTATATTTTCAATCAAACCAATTATTAATTCATCACTTGTTTTGAGAGAAAACAAATGTTTTGAAAAATGAACGTTGGATTTCAATACCTCCTCATTTCTCATCTGATAGTAAGTATTTTGCATGAGACCAAGATGGGAAAAGTAAGAAAATTCCGCAGAACAAAAATGATATGCAGTACAGATATTTTGTATTTTGTTTTTATGATATCGAATAAAACTTGGTTTATTTACAACGAAAAAGAAAAATTTAGATAATTTGTGAAAGAAAATGAAATTGCAAATTCAAACAGGAAACCAAAAGAAGTATATACAATGGTAATGTTAAACATGATTATTGCATAAAAAAATTTAGATAACGCCTGTTGATAGGGGCGTAAAAAGTTTTTCCATCGAGATTTTCCAGTAGGAAGGAATTTTTTCCCTCTGCAGCTGCAATCTTGAATAATCTAAACCAGAGATGATCAAATTTTCCATGTTTTCCCACATCCCATTTTAAAACTAGATCACCAGGAAGAAATTCAATGTCTTTAGTTTTTTTTTATCAAAGAGGGATTTCATATTATCTTGGTACTTTTGAAGTTTGTCATCTACTTCAGCCCTATTTTGCTGGACTTCGATTATTTAGTTTATCCTCCTTGTAACATATTTTTTCTCCTCTTTTGCATATTTCTAGAGCTTCATCACAGGAAGAGAGAGATTGATATGAAGAACAACGTTAGTACCATAAACCATTTGAAAAGGGGACATACCTATTGATTTCTTGGTGCCAATTCGGTTCACCCATAAGGTGTACTTTAGGTGAACGTGCCAAGCCTTCTTATTTTCCATCAACACTTTTTTTATTATATTCATTAGGATTTTGTTGGATGATTCAACCATCCCATTTCCCTGAGGGTAATAGGTTGTAGAATGTCCTAGCACAATGTTATATGTTTGAAAAAAAATTACCATTGCATAGATTTGAAAGATTGGGTGTTGTCCATGACTATTTTTTGAGGGAAACCAAATCTCTATAGGATGTTCTCTTCCAATAAGTTTATAACTACCGAATCCGTGGAATTCTGAGTTGGAATGGCTTCGACCCATTTCGTGAAATAATCGGTAGCAGTTAAAATCCATTTATGTTGGGTGCTTGACTGTGGCTGGATTTATCCGATGAAGTCCATACCCCATTGTTGAAAAGGAGCCTCTGGTTTGACTAGGATTAAAGGTAGTGCAGGGAGATTTTTCTTACTAGAGAACAGTTAGAAAGGGTTGCAAGCTCTGACCTTGGAATTCACATCAGTAAATAACTTTGGCCAATAATATCCAACTCTTAAAATCTTGTAGGTCGTTTCCCTCTAGGCGTGATGTCCTCCATACACTCCATCGTGAAATTGATTTATGACATTCTCTGTTTCAGGTTATGTTAAACAACATAACAAGAAACCTAGAGAATCTTTCCAGTACAATTGTCCTTCAATAATACAATATTTAACTGTGTGTAGCTTCACCATTCTCACTTTGGATGGAGTCATGTCACTTGGGCAATGGAGGGTAAGGAGGTATGAAACAATATCGTGATACCAAGCAGAGGAATAAAATTTATCTTCGATCTGTACTGTAGGGGTTTGATCATCGAGTTCCTCTATATCTGGGATATATCCATGTGATTCCAGTTGGTTTAGCCCGAGTGCCTGGAAATTTGATTCTTCTAATAACTTCGCCACGCCCTCACCTTTGACTAGCTTGGTTAGTTTTACTTCTATATAAAACTCCTGAATTTTATCTAACCACCGACCTCTTTTACCATCATTGTCCAGTTGTACCAAGATATCCTTGACAACACTTGTTGGCACATAAGCAATTATTCTGGAATGCAATACATATGTGTTGGATTACTGAGAGGGGGGGTGAATCAGTAATAGCGTAATTATAATCCTTTTTCTTCAAATGTTATATCAATGTAGAATTATTATCCAATAATGAGTTGTAATAAATAAACAATCACACACATACACAGTACACCAGTGTTTTATGTGGAAACCCAAATCAGGAGAAAACCACAGAATGATTTTTCTTATATGTCTTGAAAAATTACATTCATTGGAAGCACCAACTTCCTTTGTTTTCCAGCTGCAACTGGAAGGCGGCTCCAACCCCCTAGTTTCTCAGGCTACAACCTGAG
>SNQJ01S0024630.1:67414-91727 GCA_010110895.2 Picea sitchensis | reverse complement strand
ATATAAGAAAAAACATTTCGTGGTTTTCTCCCGATTTGGGTTTCCATGTAAAACACTGGTGTACTATGTATGTGTTTGCTTGTTTATTTCTTACTGCTCATTATTGGATAATAATTCTACATTGATATAACATTTGAAGAAAAAAGATTATAATTACGCTATTACTGATTCACCCCCCCTCTCAGTAATCCAACAATACATGCCTTCGATTTGACTTACATCAAGAGTGTCAATGCTAACCATGCTAGGATATTTAAACACTTAGGAGTTAGTTAAGATCAACTTGTTCTAATGTGTCTTTAGGTAAAAGTGTGTTTTTCTTTTTCTTTTTCAGTATGCATTAGTAGTTATGTAATCCGATGATCACGATATGTTCTAGACAGAGTGATTCGACGAGTCATATTCTCCTCGATATTAATGTATATATTGATATGTGGCTTAACACCCGCTTGGTCCATGATTTCTATTTAAAAAGCAAAAAAGGTCATTTTTTGATGATTGATTGAGAGAAGCTCTCTTGTAAATTATTTTTCTTTTGCATTAATATATTTTCTCAAGTAACCATGTTGGCTAGGGCCATTGACTGTTTTTCTCTTAGAGGGTTTTAACCATGTAAACATATTGGTGTTATGATTTTTTATTTGGTTATGTGAGCGATTTATTAAGGTGTTCGTTCTATGTGGAAATACCTTGTTTTGTTGAAAATGGTATCATAGCCTGTTTGAAGGCCCACTCCCATTTTAGATTGAGATCTTGAACTTGTGTTGCCACATTTGTGGGTTCTGCTATTTTTTTGCATTTTTAGGCTGAACAAATTATTTCATTGCGTCTAGAGCACTTCCTTTAGTTGGAAAAGCTTTTCGTTTCACCTAAAAAGGTGTCTGTTTGCCCAATATATGACCATTTTTGTTAGATCTAGAGGTATAAGTCTGATTACATCATTTTTTTTTTCTTTTTTAATAGAGTTAATATTTTTGATTTTTTGTTTATGTTCCCGATTTGCTACCATTTCTATTCTACATATGCTCTTTACTGTGCGCTTTGTGTGATCTCAAAAATCTAGAAACAAAGCATGAAGTGTTTTCTTTTTAGCGTATTCTCTTTGCTTTGCGCTTTATGCGAGCTCAAAAAATAAAAAAAGAGATATAATTTTCATTTTTTGGATAAATTACCTAAGATCTAACCCCATTATTGTTGAGATTAAGAAATTGTTTTTTTGAAATTTTGCTTATTTTTGTGTGCAAATGTGTTGGGAGTTTTTTTCAACAAAAAACAAGGGGTTTATTGGTAAGCATACATTATGAGACAACGAGAAAAGAAAAAAACCATTTTCCTTCATCAAATTTGATATACATTTTGCATTAGCTCACTTGGTTGAAAGTTGTTTTATTTAATAAGAGGTCTTTAATTCAAGTCTCTCTTTTCTTAAGTTTTTTTTTGAAAAAGTTCATGCAAACTTGAGTTATCTCATATATTTATTGTAAAGTGCATTTCACTTAAATTATAAAAATGAATCACATTTAAGTAACTTTGATATATATATAAAATTTACATTTTGCATGAAACTTTAATTTATAAAGTAACTTCATTGTAAAAGTGGTTCTCATTTATTTTATAAAAGTGAGTTACTTCATAAGTAACTTATTTGTAAAAGTGAGCTTATAGACAAGATTAAGAGGATACATTTTTTTACTCAACCACCTCATTCTACATCCATCACCACATGGACCAATTTCTACATGCACATGACATTTTGGTTACCGTTTATGCTTTTTTTTTAGAAGGGCATAAGTTTCACATTTTAAATCCGTTTTTAGTGTTTTTTTTAAACAACCTATATTTTTGAGAGATGTCCATCAAGACAATGAATTTCAGCTTTTAAATCCATATTACCTGCATGTTTTAATATGATTACTCCAAGTGATCGTTTTCTTACCAGTATCAACTATTTTTCATAGAAATCTCATATGGAGGATGTACTAAGAAGTAAAAAACCGTGCTAGATTACTTTGCAAAAAGAAAAATCCCCCACTTATGCTGAAAAGAACGCCAAATTAGATAATAAAATTGTTGAAGCATGTGGATTAATTAGAATGTCCATCTCTTCTAATTCACAGTTTCATATTTAGGGAATTGATAACCTAGATGAAACTTGGGATAAGATGAATAATATATTTGGTAAACACAATGTGATTCGAGCCCACCATCTTGAAAATAAGATAATTCCTTTAAGTCCTAATGATTTCCCTTGCATTGGATATTATTTATCTAAGTTCAAACACTTAGAGTTTTACTTCAAGAATGTGAAACAGACATAAAGAATGAATGATGCATGTATGCTATTCTTTCTAAGCTTGGTAGTGCATATTTTGTCTTTCTATCTACCTTTTATTCCACCAGAGAAGCTCTCGGGGGTTTTTATCAAGATCCCAATCTTAAGTCTTTTTGTGATTAGAGAGCAAGATAAAATCTTGCATCTCAGAGTGATCAACACTGTAGGTACATAAAACAAATCCTTAGTGCCCCCCCAAAAATATAAAACCAATATCCAAAGAAAAAACATCTTCATAACAACAAGGAAAAAAACAAGGGTCCCAAACCCTCTCAATCATTTTCTAGTCTCAATGGTGACAAATGACCAAAATCAAAATGTAAGAGGACTGCCAAGCATTGCCTTTTTTGTGGGCAAGATGTTCATATGGAGTCTAAATATTGTAAAAAGATGGAAGCCTTAGAAGTAGCAATGAGGAAGCACAACATCATTCTTGATTCTTCTTCTAACTATTCTTCTCATGGACATGCACTTTGCACTTTTGGTTTCTCCTTCAATGCAACATCTACTTCTTTTGATGAGTGGCTTATTGATTCTGGAGCATTTATCATATGGATAAGGATAAAACCATTTTTCTTTTCTTAATGAGTGTAACACCAAACAAATATTTTTTTGGTGATGATATATCTCTTAGTCTTGTAGGGTCTGGAACAATTTAGGTAGATAATGATCATTTCAATGATGTATTATGTATTCCAAGTCTTTCCTGTAACTTTCTATCAATATATTAGATTAGTCATTTAGGTGAAGGTAAAACAATAGAGTTTTCACCTCACTAAATTGTAATTAAGGATTTAAAATATCCTAAGCATGTCTTAACAACTGGAATTGTTGATGATATTACCAAGTTGTACAAATTTGTCAACTTGGGGTCATTATCTTTCTCATCAATTTTAATTGCTCATAGTGATGACTTGAGCAAATTTTTGCATGAGAAGTTTGGTCATATAAACTATAGCGCATTACAATGACTATGTACTCAAAATATGGTGACTAGTCTTCCTCTCGTTTCTTGCAGATATGGTGTTTGTGTTGGCTATGTTCTTGACAAACATCATCTAGATAGTTTTGACAAACATGCCTCCTAGCATGCCTCGACCCCCTTGCAGCTTTTTCATAGTGATTTGTGTGGTCTTCTTACTTCTCTTTTCTTCTCTGGGTTCAAGTGCTTATTAAGCTTCATTGATGATTTCTTCAGACAAACTTGGGTTTATTTCTTAAAACTTGAGAGTGAATTTTTTGATATGCTTTTGGCCTACAAAGCTCTTGTATAAAAACAATCTAGACATCAACTTTAGAAATTAACAACAAATAATGGGGGTGAATATGTGAAAAACAAATTTACAACTAACTGCACTACACAAGGCATTCAAATGAAACACACTGTTCCATACACACCACACCAAAATGGTGTTGCTAAGAGAAAGGATTCCACATTAAAGGAAATGATAATTTTTATGATCCAATATAAGCGATGAAGTCTTCATTATTGGGTGAAAGCCATCAATTGTGCCAATTACATAGTAAATCACATTCCTACAAAGGTTTTAAAATATAATATCAAAAGAAGCATTAACTAAAATTAATCACATGTAAGCTGCTTTCGTGCATTTGGTAGTGAAACACAGGCTCACATTATTGATGAGAAAATGAAAACATTACATCCTTAAAGTGAGAAGTGCATTTTTGTTTGATATTCTGAAGATGTAAAAGGTTACAAACTTCTTCAAAATCATTCCAAAGAAATAATTATTAGAAGACATTGAAATTGATGAAAATATTTCGGCCTATGAGCCTAATTCAACATTTGTGCCATTTTCCGGTCCTATTATGGTTTCTTCTTCAAATGATAACAATGAGGATGAAAACCGACCTTCTCCTGCTCACCTTCCTCCAGATGAGTCCATTGAACACGAACATACACAGACACCCTCACTTCCCAGATGGGTTTGTTCAACATGAGAAGCAACTGGTGACCTTGTTGATGATCTTATAGATTAATCATACACATTCACAGTTCCAACGAGCCTCCTCTCGTTTGGCTAAGTTTCAGATATTAATGATCCAGAGTTTTCATAATATTTTGGCCATCTATATTGGGACACATCTATGCATGAAGAATATCGTTCTTTAATGATGAACGATACTTGGGAAATTGTATCTCTTTCAAAAGGAAGAAAACTTGTCATATGAAAATTTCCATATAGAACTAAGTAGGCATTAGATGGAAGTGTTGAAATACATAAAGCCTGATTAATTTCCAAATAATTCTCTTAAGTTGAATGAATTGAGTACAATGAAACCTTGCCCCCGTAGTGAAAATGAATTCCATCCACCTTGTTCTATCCCTTTTCACCTCACATAGATGGGAGGTCCATCATATGGATGTTAAATCCTTCTTCTTGCACGAGGATTTTTAAGAATAAATATTCATGGAACTTCCTAGCTATGTTCATAATGACTCCAACCTTGTATGCCAACTTAGGAAATCTCTCTATGGTCTTAAGTAAGCTTTTTAGGCTTGGTATGCTAAAATGGATATATTTCTTATTAACACCATATTTTCTAGATGTCATTCTGGCCCCAATGTCTATACTAAGAAAGTAGAAATCCATCTCATAATACTTGTTCTTTATGTTGATGACCTTATCCTCACTGGTAGTGTCCCTAAAATTTTAACCCATTTGAAATCCATCCTTAAAAAGAAATTTGAAATGACAGACTCAGGGATTTTGCATTATTTCATTGGCGTCCAAGTATTGAAAACTAAGGAAGGAATTCCCTTTCCCAATCTAAGTATGAAAGTGACCCTGTTCACCGATTTCATATGGAACATTGTAAACCAACCTCTCCACCCTTCCAGTCTTGAGTCAAACTTGCTACCACATGTACTACTCCAAAAGTGGATGCCACTTTGTACTGTCAGTTAGTTGGTAGTTTTTTGTATTTGACTCGTACTTGTCTTGATATTTCCTTTGTCGTTGGTATGGTTTCTTAGTATATGAAAACACCCCATGAGAGCCATTGGAAAGTAGAAAAAATGATACTTCGATATGTCTGGGGTATAGTTTAGTTTGGAATACATTACAATTTGGGGGGAATCCTTTTTTGGTTGGTTTCACTGATTCATATTGGGTTGGCGACCTTGATGATTGAAAGTCTACTGCAATTTATGTTTTCATACTTGGTTTCAGACCTGTCACTTGGGATTGTAAAAAACAATGGGCTATTACTCGTTCTTCGGTAGAAGTAGAGTACCGAGCAATGTTTAATGCAAGTCAAGAAGCCTTGTGGCTTTGCTATATCTTTTTAGAGTTTGGATTCCAGTAGCAACATCTGACCACACATCGATGTGACAATTAGAGTGAAATCAACCTCACCAAAGATCCATTTCAACATTAGTGCAACAAACACATTGAGATACAAATGCACTTCATCATAATTTCTTTTCATGATTGAGTTCTTGAAGTGCTATTTTTCCCTACAAAATATCAAGTTGCAGACATTTTCAAAAAGTCTCTTACATAAGAGAAGTTTTTCAAATTTCAATCTAAGTTAGGAGTTTAGGAAGTTGTCATGAAGTGGGGATTGTAGGTTTTAAACCTTTACAATATAGCAATGCACATACATATTCTTTGTAAAACAGAAAGAAAACAATAGAAATCACACATAGTGCTCATAAATTTACCCTGGAAACCAACAAATGTTTAGAGACGCACCTCTAAATCTCATTGTATTAACTTCACCTTTTACAAATACAATATATACGATTCTATGAAATCCAAAACCTTAATCCATTGAACTGGATTATATTACAACCTTAATTCCTTGACTAGAATTAGAAAACCATGGGACAAAAAATGATCTATCAAAAACGTCCAAAATGGACTAAAAAACTGTTCCATTTTTTTTTTCGGGGGTACCACCCTCGAGCCTCCTTGACAAAGTGGGTTTTCTCCCCTCCGTATGACCCCTACGATGTGTTCAGTGCAACACATCACACATCAAGATAATCGTGCAAAGAATATAACACATACCCAATATTCTCCCACATGTTATTTTCTTTGCATACATGGGGCCCAACGATTACATGAGAAAAACTTTAGGGAAACAATGCACATTTTTTCTCTACACCAAGATAAGTTATCAGTGCTTATAGACTTTGTCAATGAAATGCAATACTCTTCAAAGTGTCCACCTTCACCAACAACACATTATTGTTTTTGATTATGTCTCTCACAAAGTGGTACTGAATGTCAATGTTCTTTGTCTTAGAATGTTGAGTCGAGTTCTTTATCAAAAATATTGCACTCTAATTATCACAATCTAACCTTTAAAAATGTTGTACAAACCCAATACCTAAACAAAACCTCTGTAACCATAGAATCTCCTTGCATGAATAGCTTCCATGTATTAAGCTTCTGTAGTTAAGAGTGCCACTATAAATTGTCTCTTGCTCATCCAATTGATTGCTCCTCCAAATAGGTTAAACACATAACTCTAGTATGCGTCAACAAATATATATGTATATCCAACACTCTGTCTACACCAAGTCTTCCTTGGTATAAAATTCCATAATCTGTAATGCCACACAAATACCTGAAAACCTTCTTTACGACTTTCCAATGATCCTTCCCCGATTTTGACATATACATGCTCAAAACTCCCACTGAATTGTCAATTTTTCACATGCAACTCTATGTGACTAATTTCATATCTGAAAATTACTTCCTAGTGATCAAACAATAAACCCTAACTGTTATCACTGAACAATTTTGCACTAAAATTATTAAGTGAAAATTATATCAGTGGAAACAATTAAGATCATAGATGAATCATCAATGCACATGAGACATAAAATTTTTGGTTTGTGACTTTTTCAAACCCATAAATTATGAGGGAAAAAACTAGCTCTCCCAGCTGGCACAACTGACACAAAATTTACCAAAAATCCGAGGACAACCTTGTTCTATGGAAACCACAAATCAACAAACCAACCTCAAAAAAATATGTTGCAGCTGCCAATACCTGCAACTACTGAACTTCCACGTGCAACTACAAAATCACCACTTCCTGTAGCAACTGAAATGCCACCTGCGGCTACAAAATTGCCACTTCTTGTAGTAGCAGAACTGCCACCCACGGTTACATAATTGCCACTTCTTGTAGCAATCAAATTTCCACCTGCGACTATAGAATCACCACTTCCTATAGCAATCGAACTGCCACCCGCAACTACAAATTTTCCACTTCCTATAGAAACTGAACTGCCACATGTGGCTATAGAATCACCACTTCCTGTAGCGACTGAACTGTCACCTGTGATTGTAGAATCACCACTTTCTGTAGCAATCAAACTGCCACTTGTGGCTATAGAATTGCCACTTCTTGTAGCAACCAAATCGCCACCTGCGGCTGCAAAACTGCCAATTCTGTAGCTACAGAATCACCATGCCTCCTAGCACAAGTGTTTACTCACTTATGCTAACTCCATTATGTCACAACCTCTCCTCTTCTTATATAGGAGTCTAATAAGTGATTTTAGGAACCCCTTCTAAAATCAACAATTAAATAGAATATTTTATTCCTCTTTGTGGGTATAAACCCCAACACAAACCCACAAAGCCCATCAAATTTCCCATGAGGCCCTAGCCTCATTCCAAGGCCAATTTCACTGAAACAAAAGGTTGATCTGGTGCCAACATAGATTACCACATGCCTCACACCATGGAATTTTGTGAGAATACCTCCTGAAGCTACGAAAAATTCAACACTCCCTCTTAGTGAGGGAGGTATTCCATCCTCCAACATATGGATGTACCTCTGTCTCCCACATTGGAAGTGACTCTGTCTCCTATACTGCATCTACTACCACAACTGTACTCCAATCCTCCTGATTGGTTTCTCCCTTTTCCAGCAAAGCAAATCCTACTCTCCAATCCTCCTGACTGGTTTCATCCTCGGTCACTGAAGCAAATCCTACTATAAAAAATGGGTCCTCCATGGAAGATATACTACTCTTAGAATCCTCATGCTTCAGAGCCTCCTATCTGGCCTCCTCAACCCATGACACTTTTTTGGAAGATTCATCTCTTCCACCTGTACCTGAAGGTAGACTCCCTCTGGATGAGTGATGCTCCTTTTGAGCTTGTTGAATTCCTCTGAAGTCCAACCTCCTATGAAAAGTATTGGGAGGTTTCTCCTCCCTATTGGATCCTGAGGGAAGACTCCCTATGAAGTTTGGCTCCTTTTGAGCCTGTACCATTGGTGGAGCCACCTTCCCCCTTTAAACCTGCATTATTGGTGGAGCTACACACCTCACCATTGGTGGAGCACCTGGTCCTCCTCATCTGTCTCTCTTCTATTGTCATTCACAACTTACATAGGTTGGCCTCTCATCCTACATAGGTTTCCCTCTCTATCTCCAAGAACAACCACTGATATGAAGCTATAACATCTGGGCACAAACAACACCTTTCCATATTGAAATAATAAATTATATCCCTTCTTCTCAATATATGAGACTCAAAGAACACTCTTCCTGAGTTCTGGCACCCATAACACATTTGACACCCTCATCGCTTCTCCGGACTCCAACCAGAATGATATTGTACCAGATCCTCATACTTCATGCTTGGTCCCCATACCAAGATCTACACACAAGTATGAGACAGTCTCTGTGAATTTGTCAAACAACTCTCATGCACCTGTGATATAAAAAGATGATCTTTTATCCACTAGCCAAGTTTCACTACTAGAAACTGTACCTGAAAGGGAGGAAATCAACAAGATCTCCCTCTAAAACCTATCTACAACCTCATCAACCTCCACTGTTGATGTCTGTTTCCTTCTTCCATTTCCATTCCAGTGTGGACACTGTGAAGTGTAGTGACCATAATCATGACATTCAAAACATATGAGCTTACTAAGATCCTTCTTATGTCTCGTTTCTGTAGATGCTTCTCTCTCGGGGGAATCCCTTCTTCCAGGAGAACCTCTTCAACCTTTCCTAATGCATGATGAAAGGGCTTGGTTCTCATTTACCAAACCATCCAAACCATCCTTGGAATCTAACTGAGTCTCCTCCTAGATACAATCCATCCATAGTCTATCAAACTCTGGAAACATCTCTCATGCACATATCCCCTTCACAAATGGGTCACAAGACCTGGGAATACCTATCAATGCTACATTCACCAACTCAACATCATGTAATGTCTCTCACCAATGGCTGCAAGCTCATCTCATATCTGAGTGATCTTCATAAGGTAATTGACAATTGTTTCTTCACTGGTCTTCCTGAAAATTTGAAGCTGGTGCTTCAAATGTACCATCCTTCATGTATTATTTTTTTTGGTATAAACTCACCAAAGCATCATACATTTCCTTGGAAAATGTCTTCTCAACAATGTGAGGTATCAAGTGATCCTTCATGGATTCCAACAACAACTGTTTGGCCTTTACCTCCTTCTTCTTATGAGATACCAATTCTTGCAGATTGGTGGGACTTGGAACCACCCCCTCAACATACTCTTTGAGGTCATTCTCCTCCTATAGAATAAGAAGCCCAACCTTCCAAGCTCAAAAAATTTGTTTCCCCTTCCAACATGTCCTCAATCTTCAAAGTGTTTACCATTATGACCTTCCCAGAACAAGAACAACAATCTTCCAATTTGCAGCAACAAAATGTGTCTCAAGATGATCCCCTTCTCTTCAAGGCATCAACTCTAATACCATGTCAAATTTTCACATGCAACTCTATGTGACTAATTTCAGATCTGAAAATTACATCCTAGTGATCAAACAATAAACCCTAATTGTTATCACTGGAAACTTTTACATTGAAATTATTGACTTAAAACTATAGCAACATAAATAATCAAGATCACAGATGAATCACCAATGCACATGAGACACAAAATTTATGTTCTGTAACTTTGTCAAAATCATAAATTCTGAGGGAAAAAACCAACCCTCCCAACTAACACAACTGATACAAAATTTACCAAAAATATGAGGACAACCTTGTCCTTTGGAAACCACAAATCTACAAACCAACCTCAACAAAAGCTGTTGCAGTTTCCAATACTTACAACTATCGAACTACCACTTATAGATACAAAATCACCACTTCCTGTAGAAACCGAACTGCCACCTATGGTTGCAGAATCGCCACTTCCTGTAGCAACCGAACTACCACTTGCGGCTACAGAATCGCTACTTCCTGCAGCAACTGAACTGTCATCTACGGTTGCAGAATTTCCACTTCGTTTAGCAACCAAACTGCCACATGTGGATACAAAATCACCACTTCTTGTAGCAACCAAACTTCCACCTATGACTGGAGAACTGCCAATTCTTATAGCTACATAATCACAATGCCTCCTAGCACAAGTGTTTACTCACTTATGCTAACTCCATTATGTCACAATTATATTTGTCACAATATCTCCTCTCCTTATATAGGAGTCTAATGAGTGAGTTTAGGAACTCCTTCTAAACTCAACAATTAATTATAATATTTTATTCCTCTTTGTGGGTGTGAAACCCCAACACAAGTCCACAAATCCCATCAACTTTTCCATGAGGCCCTAGCCTCATTCCAAGGCCGATTTCACTGAAATGAAAGACCGATTTGGTTCCAACGAATATTCCCACATGCATGACACCATGCAATATTGTGGGAATACCTCTAGAAGATACACAAATTTCAACATGAATGTGGAATGTTTAGTCTGTACATACCATTTCATACATCAAACTTCCAATAACATTAACATAAGGGACTATTATTGTGCAATTTGTACATTTCCAAAAGGGAAAGGCTAATGGAGAGAAAATTGGCATAACAGGAGGTTGTCCTATCAATGCCACCTTAACAAGACATCTCTTTCTATTTAGGGGTGAAATCCCATGGGAGAGGTCCCCGATGACCTGGGGGTTTGAGAAGGCAAAGGTTGAAGTATCAAGAAAGTTATCCCCTCTCACAAGTCACACCGATCAAAAAGTACCAAAGGTTTAACAAAATGAAGTAATGCCATGCTTAAGTGTACCTGCCCAGAACAAAGCAACAAGAAACCACTATTTTTGCAAGTACAATTGATGTTAGTTCTTCATAAAACCTTGGACTTGTCAGTGAAAGAAATAAGTTGATATAAGATGAAGTAAACAAAAATTATATAAAAATAATGTATATATGATGATGGGTTCACAATCAATTCCTTAAATAAGATTCAAAATGACCCAAAATAATACTCCAACAATAACAACATGCTAGCACTTGTTAGAAGCTAATGAGGCAATGTAAAAATCAACTTTAGTAATTTCTTTTAGGAGCTTTTACTGCTGTAATAATTGGTTGTAGCTTACTTTTGTAACAACAACAAGAATGTTAGTTGGTTAGTCTAATCAAGGGTTAGGAAAGGTTAGTAAATAGCTTGAGGTATAAGATTTAAGGGTTGTGCTCAAAGTATGAGGTATGGATCAATGCATTTAGGGATAATGAAGTCACTTTTTGCAACAACATTCTTGAAGGAAATAAATGATAGTGTGTGAACTAAGGACAAGAGGGATGATGGTTGAGGTGTTGGTAACCCAAGGCCTCAATCAACAAACCCTAGAAGGAAAACGACTACTAGGAAGTAGGTAACCCTAGGACCTAGCAATTTTCCTTCTTCTTTAGCTAAAGGTTGAAGTAAATAAAGGCTTGATGAAGCAAATGATACCAGAGTGCTACAATGGTAGGGCTCTAGCACATGCTTCAAAGGATAGGTTTTCTAGCAAAATCTAGTATGTGAAAAGCTATTAAGAGAAGGACAATAACATGTGCTTGATCTTCTAGGGTTTTAAGCTAGCAATTTCATAATATTATGCAAAGTAAATATACTATAACCATTCAAAGGAAAGAATAATTGTAGAAATTCACTTACATTCACCAAGAATAATCTAGCAAATAGCCTAGTTGAAGACTTTCCACCAAGAAAATGCAAAAAAACACCAATATGAGCCTCCACCAAGAGTTGTGCACCACTTAATTTCAATCATTAAACCCTAAGGAAGCCGAATTTTAGACCTCACTTGTGTGAGCAAAAGAATGATGATCAAATACAAGGGCCAAATCCCTTATTTATACAATCAAAATGAACTTTAATTACAAAATTAGGTCAAAAAGGCCGACATGGCCAGTTTACATGAAAATTCCAATTTTACACAAATTTGTCAAATAAAAACCTAATTTTATCCTTTTAGGGTGACGTGATTCCCCTCCTAGGGTGAAGTTAGCCTCCTTGCTGGAACGTTATCCTTCCAAGTGAAATGTTGGGGCTCAAAACCCCTCTGGAACTGCCACACGTGCCAACCAAAGATGTCCTCAAGCTGGATACCTCAACCGGGTGACGTCAAGGCTCTGAATGATAACATCAAGGGCCTTCAAGGGCCAACATCATGGTGGGAGGGAAATACCCCCTGGATCCAGGCCTGCCAAGCTCTCTCTGGTGGAATGTCCTCCTCTCTCTCTGGTGCAAGCCTCTGGTATATGTCTGCCCCTAGCTACTCAACATCCATCTGGTGGGATTTCAACCCTATGGAGGTCTGAGCTAATCATCTCCCCATATGTACATGTCCGTCGGGCATGGTCCTACATCAACAAAAAATACTCCCTCCATGGGCTCATAAGTCACATGGATCATAGCAATGTCAATCACATCTAATAATCAAGTTACCCAAACATGTGCATAAAACCCCCCCTTTCCCAGACAAGTGCTCAAAGACGTTATGCTATTCTACAAGCCAAGTTTGGAGAGGGTTTCAGGATGTCCTATTGGATAATTATCCTTAGGTATGGGATGTTTCTAGGTGAATACCAATCTAGGTCATGCAAGTGCATGAGATGGTATGGGGATGTTTTGGCAATGGGTGCAGTGATGACAGGGAAATGTAGGGATTACCCGTGGGTTCCTCTGAAGAGGGTGAGATGCACCTTATCATGGATGGAAATGTTTCCTATCCCATTCAATGCCTTTTTAATTTTTATCTTATTGATTTTTATTTCAAGAGAATAGCTAGGGGACACTTCCATGGCATGGTGACTAGTGGTGGAAGTGGTACCTACAAGCATTTCACAGAGATGAGAAGGCTGGCTCGTGATGATACCTCCTTTCTCTTGGCTATGATACCAAGAGCCACTACCCTAGTGTGGTGATCAACTAAATGTTAGTGTCATACCGCTACATGCCCATGGAACTTATAGGTTGGCTCGTGATGAGACCCCCTATCCTCCAACTAGGTCTTGTTTGTTTATTTTATGGGTCCCTCCTTTTTCTTACTGAGAATCCCTTTATTTCTTTCTCGAGGATATGTGGGCGAAGCATCTGAAGGTTTTGATCTTTTGGCTTTTATATTTTTCCAACTACTTTTACCCTCTGGGCCTTTAGTCCTTTCTTCCCATAAGGCAAGGCACAACCTTTTTCTAGCTTGGAAAACCTAATGCCCAAACCAATGTAGGGGATAGATGAGAGGGAAGGTGATGAAAAGTGATAAGTATGGTGGAAATGGATGATGACCTTTCATAAACCCACCCAGTGTAAACGCACTCCTAAGGGAACCAACTTGCTAGGGAATTATGTCATCCCCCCAGGTATGGACAAGTCAAAAGGCATAAATTCCAAGAACACATGATGAATAAAAAGATAATTAAATGCACATATTCAAATGTTTTGAGAATCAGAGTGACACATACCATGATACCCAGACTCATTACCTCAAGGAGAAAGACCCATTGCTTCTTCAGGACCAAGCCAATGAGATGGATGTTGTTGCTGCTAACAGGATGGAGGCACCGAAGAAGAAGGATGGGCCCTCCAGGGCCAGACTCAAGTCAATATGGCTCTCAATACTCAATGTATAGGACCTGTAGGCCTCGAGACATAATCTCGTTAGTTATCCCTAGGTTATGGGATAACATCTGTCTCCAACTTGGGGACATGTGATCACCGTAGAGTGCATGAGAACCTCAACATCGCTGGTATGACCCGTGACCTGCTAGATCTCAAAAAAATCTATTAGTAATCATTTGGGGTGGTGATATCACCCGTGGATCATATATGGTACAATAAAATGAAACTAAGCATGCATATATAAAAATGGAAATACAACTACTCTAGCATGAAATGAAGATGGTATATACAATGAATGAAAATATCCTACCTACTTACCTCTACTTACCTGTTGGTTGAATGCTAGGTGTAGTCAAATAGCCAATGAAACCATCCTATCAATATCTCATAATACATGCCTCTATGATTCATCATAAACCAAAACAATGATAAGTCAAGCATACAAATAACATGAGTTAGAAAATGTATTGTGCCATCGGAAATTGTAAATTCTAGCTCGTGGAGGCGGGAGGGAGGGACAAAATCATGCCAATTCACACCTTTAGGAAAGTTCTCAATGCAACTCAGAAAGGGATCATGAAAAATCCAAGGTTCAGAAAAAGAGTATGAAAGTTGGCTACCTTGGATATCATCATATCCTGAAGTTTGGGAAAGGACTAATAAAAACCTAGAGAATGAATGGAAAATTTCTAAGGGAAAGTTGGAAGAGTGACATAATAAACTTCTTCTCAAAGTATTCAGCCTACCCTTGAAT
The DNA here is from genome assembly GCA_010110895.2 of Picea sitchensis. Taxonomy (NCBI): domain Eukaryota; kingdom Viridiplantae; phylum Streptophyta; class Pinopsida; order Pinales; family Pinaceae; genus Picea; species Picea sitchensis. Next base: position 76,747 of record SNQJ01S0024630.1, on the reverse strand, counting down.
TCTAACAGAAGGCTTTGTCCTAGAGAAAACTCAATACAAGGGATATTTTTCCCAACTACACCCTTAGTGACACAACGATGTAAAGTAAAATACGGATGGATAACTTTGCCACAAGTACCATGGGTTGGACAAGCAATGTCCTCACCTCTATCAACATCTAAGCACAATGGTGGTTGATAATATTCTTCATATATTAAATCGAAGTGCTCAAAGGAACAATCATCAAAGTCCTCAAGGTATGACCGAGAATTATTAGGAGAGCATAACATCAGGTCATCCTTGGGTGTTTGAAAAAGATTTGTAACCATGTCATGTCCTTGTTGCCAAATGTCTAATTTATTAGTAACTTCATGTGATAATGGTAAAGGAAACTTTTGGAAACGACCCTCAATGTCGTAAATGGGATCCCCTTCATATCCAATCACATCCCATTTACGCTTCCCGACATGTATGAATTCATCAATATTATCAACAAAGTTATCATATTCATCATAACATGAAGGGGTTAAAACATCCAACACTTCTTCATTTTCCACATCATAAGATAAAGAATCATTAAAAAATTGGAAAGGGAAATAACTCATGCTTACTTATTCCTGTGTAGGAGCTTCATTTATTTGGATAAATTCATCAAATGGAAGACTAGATTCTACATCTTCAACTTTATAATATAGAGGCTCTAGCTTGCCCAAGGGTTCCATTTATTTTTCATTCTCTGAATCATAGAATAAGGTATTATCAAAAACCTGAAAAGGAAAGTGACTAACCTCATCCTCTTCATCTTGCGCAAGATGAATAGGCTCATGGATGGCTTCATCAAAGGGAGGAGCACACATCAATACTTCATTGTCGTGTTTGATATCTTCATGCTCTCTCTCTTTAGCCATGGTAGAAGCATTAGTAAATTCTTTCCCTTCCTTATGGGATTGGAAACCTTCATTAGAATTTCTCTTCTCAACCTCTTGTTGGTTAATGACTTGTTCCCTTCCTTCAAAGATATCAAGGAATATTAATCTCTGTAGACTAAGGGTATCTGGGGTACCTTTGGGGTCCTCAACTTTTGTTTCTAGAGAAAATATGTGTTTTTTCTTGGACAAAGAGATATTCTCCTCGATTTGCATGGCCATGCAATAAGAAATATAGATTGTTTTTGGTCTCTTTTTATTGAGGAGGAACCCTAAATGCACTAAGAGTGCATTGGTATATAGATAAACGAGGTACTTGTCTCCAGGATGATGGCTTCTAGGAATCTAATATAGCAAGTTCTCAATGACCATGATAGTCTCATTCTCAATTTTTTTTATATGCTTGAGTTTTCTAGTAGCATTTGGATTTCTTCCAACTTAATACCCCATCTCTTAAGAAATGTTTCTTCCAATTGGTTCATAGATGTTATTCTAGCATCAGGGAGATCGTCATACCACTCCCTAGCATTTCCACGAAGATTGGAAGAGAAGAGTCTCTTTGCCAAATATTCAACATCATCACTAATAGGGTGGAGTTGAAATAAATCCCAAAAATCACCCATGTGATAGTCGACTCTAGCTCCATCACCACCAATGAATCTAGGGAGCCATTTTTCATACTTAGGGGGCATTTTCCTAGGGCATCCTGGAATTTTACTCATGTCTAAGGGTTTAAAATTTCCCAGGTCCCATTGAGAAGTCATGGTTGGTTTTTTCATTAGTGGAGTTGCCAGATAATTTTCTTGAAACTATCAAAGGGATGAGGGGATCACCCTCAGTGGAGTCGCCAGGTAAGATTTGCAAAGTAAAGGATTTTGAGAAAAGGCTTATTGAAAAGTGTCGTCTTTGAGGAGAATTGATTCAGTGTTCCCTGAAAACGACACCAAAATGTTATCACGCAATTTGTACTTGTCCAAAAGGGAAAGGCTAATGGAGGGAAAATTGGCATAACATGAGGTTGTCCTATCACTATCACCTTAATAAGACACCTCTTTCTATTTAGGGGTGAAAACCCAGGGGAGACGTCCCCGGTGACCTGGGGGTTTCAGAAGGCAAAGGTTGAAGTATCAAGAAAATTATCACCTCTCACAAGTCACACTGATCAGAAAGTCCCAAAGGTTTAACAAACTGAAGCAATGGTATGCTTAAGTGTACATTCCCAAAACAAAGCAACAAGAAAACACTATTTTTGCAAGTACAATTGATGTTAGTTCTTCATAAAACCTTGGACTTGTCAGTGAAAGCAATAAGTTGATATAAGATGAAGTACACATAAATTCTATAGCAACAATGTATATATGATGATGGATTCACAATCAATGCCTTAAATAAGCTTCAAAATGACCCAAAATGATACTCTAACAATAGCAATATGCTAGCACTTGTCAGAAGCTAATGAGGCAATGAAAAAATCAACTTTAGTAATTTGTTTTAGGAGCTTTTACTGCTGTAATAATTGGTTGTAGCTTACTTTTATAATAACAACAATAGTATTAGTAGGTTAGTTCTAATATAGGGTTAAGAAAGGTTAGTAAATAGCTTGAGGTATAATATTTAAGGGTTGTGCTCATCAATCAATCAAGTATGAGGTCTATATCAATGTCTTTAGGGCTAATGGAGTTACTTTTTGCAGCAACAATATTGAAGGAAATAAATGATAGTGTGTGAACTAAGGACAAGAGGGATGATGGTTGAGGTGTTGGTAACCCAATTCCTCAATCAACAAACCCTAGAAGGAAAATGACTACTAGGAAGTAGGTAACCCTAAGCCCTAGTGGTTTTCCTTCTTCTTTAGCTCAATCTTGAAGTAAATAAAGGCTTGATGAAGAAAATCATGCTAGAGTGCTACAATGGTAGGGTTCTAGCACATGCTTCAAATGATAGGTTTTCTAGCAAAATCTAGTATGTGAAAAGCTATTAAGACAAGGACAATAACATGTGCTTGATCTCCTAGGGTTTTAAGCTAGAAATTTCATAATCTTAGTAAAATGAAAAGTAAATATACTATAACCATTCAAAGGAAAGAAGAATTGTAGAAATTCACTTACATTCACCAAGAATAATCTAGCAAATATCCTAGTTGAAGACTTTCCACCAAGAAAATGCAAAAAAACACCAATATAAGCCTCCTCCAAGAGTTGTGCACCACTTAATTTCAGCTGATAAACCGTAAGGAAGATGAATTTCCGACCTTACTTGTGTGAATGAAAGAATGATGATCAAATACAAGGGAAAAATCCATTATTTGTATAATCAAAATGACCTTTAATTACAAAATTAGGTCAAAATGGCCGACATGGCCAATTTACATGAAAATTCCAATTTTACATAAATTTGTCAAATAAAACCCTAATTTTATCCTTTTAGGGTGACGTCATGCCCCTCCTAGGGTGACGTTAGCCTCCTTGCTAGAATGTTAGCCCTCCAAGAAATACGTTGGGGCTCAAAACCCCTCTGGAACTGCCACACGTGCCAACCAAAGCCATCCTAAAGCTTGATACCTCAACTGGGTGACGTCAAGGCTTTGAATAACAACGTCAAGGGCCAACATCATGGTGGGAGAGAAAGACCCCCCTGGGTCGAGGCCTACCAAGATATATTTGGTGGAACGTCCTCCTCTCTCTCTGGTGCAAGCCTCTGGTATGTGTGTCCCTTTGGCTGGGGTCTCAACATCCATCTGGTGGGATTTCAGCCCTATGGAGTTTCGAGCTAATCATCTCCCCATATGTACCTGTCCGTCGGGCATGGTCCCGCAACAAAAAAAAGTATGCCCTCCATGGGATCATAAGTCATAGGGATCATATCAATGTCAATCACATCTAATAATCAAGTTACCCAAACATGTGCATAAAACCCCCCCTTTCCCAGACAAGTGCTCAAAGATGTTATGCTATTCTACAAGCTAGGTTTGGAGAGGGTTTTAGGACATCCTATTGAGATAATTCTCCTTAGGTGTGGGATGTTTCTAGGTGAAGACCAATATAGGTCATGTAAGTGCATGATATGGTATGGGGATGTTTGGGCAATGGGTGTAGTGATGACAGGGAAATGTAGGGCTTACCTGTGGGTGCCTCTGAAGAGGGTGAGATGCACCTTGTCATTGATGCAAGTCTTTCCTATCCAATTCAATGCCTTTTTATTTTTTTATCTTATTGCTTTTTATTTCGAGAGAATAGCTGGGGAACATTGCCTCGATGTGGTGACCAGTGGTGACAGTGTTAACCACAAGCATTTCATGGAGATGAGAAGGATGGCTCATGATGAGACCTCCTTTCTCTTGTCTATGCTACCAAGAGCCACTACCCTGGTGTGGTGACCAGCTGAATAGTAGTGTCATACCGCTACATGCCCATGGACCTAATAGGCTGGCTCATGATGAGACCCCCTATCCTCCAACTAGGTCTTGAGTTTGTTTATTTTATGGGTCTCTCTTTTTTCTTACTGAGAATCTTTTTATTGCTTTATCGGGGATCCCTGGGTGAAGCATCTAAAGGTTTTGATCTTTTGGATTTTATCTTTTGCCAGCTACTTTTACTAGCTACTTTTACCCTCTAGGCCTTTAGCCCCTTCTTCCCACAAGGAAACGTACAACCCTTTTCTAGCTTGGAAAACTCAATGCCTGAACCAATGTAGGGAATAGATGAGAGGGAAGGTGATGAAAAGCGATGAGTATGGTGGAAATGGACAATGAAATTTCATAAACCCACCCAGTGACAACTCACTCCTAAGGGAACCAACTTGCTAGGGAATTCTGTCATCCCCCCAGGTATGGAAAAGTAAAAAGGCATAAAGTCCAAGCACACATAATGAAGAAAAAAAGAATTAAATGCACATATTCAAATGTTTTGAGAATCAGAGTGACACATACCATGATACCCAGACTCATTACCTCATGGAGCAAGACCCATTGTTGCTTCAGGACCAGACCGATGGGATGGATGTTGTTGCTTCTGACATGATGGAGGCGCTGAAGAAGAAGGATGGTCCCTCTAGGGCCAGGATCAAGCTAATATGGCTCTCAGTACTGAATGTATAGGACTTGTGGGCCTCGAGACATAATCTCCTTAGTTATCCCTAGGTTAGGGGATAACAGGGACACAATGCATGCCCTCTTCCTTTTTCTGTGTTTTGATGCTTACTTCCTCTTCCTGTGTTTTGAGACACTGATCTGTAGATCACTTTACACCTACTTGAATAGGGGCCTTGACCAAAGTTTCATGTTTTCTTGATCTCTTTTAATTTCCATGCCCAAAATAAAATTTGCAGCATTAAGATATTTCATATCAAATTTAAAAGACAACTAAGTTTTTACATCCTTGATGATTTCATTGTTTCTAATTAGTAACATATTATCAACATACATAACCACATAAATTAAATAATCACCAACCAATTTGAAATACACATAATGATCAATGTTACTCCTTGTGAAACCAAGTCCCAAAATATAAGTATCTTGATACCACATCCTTGGATATTTCTTTAACCAATAAAGGGACATTTTTATCTTGCAAACCTTATTGTTCTTACCCTTCACTGTAAAAACTTCTGGCTATTCCATGTAGATTTATTTTTCAAGATCCCCATGTAGGAATGTTGTCTTTACTTCCATCTGTTCTACTTCAAGATTAAAAGAAGCAACAACAGATAAAATAAATTTGATAAAGTTAATTTTTCAACATGAGAAAAAATTGTCACCAAAATCTATTTCCTCTACTTGGGAATATTCCTTTGCTACTACGTGATATTTATACTTCTCCACTTTACCTTATGCATTCAGCTTCTTCTTAAACACTCATTTGCAACCAATGAACTTTCTTCCAATAAAAAATTCAATTAGATCCAGGCCTCATTCTTATTGAAGACCACCATTTCTTCAACCATGGCCTTATTCTAGAGTTTTACCATCCTCTAAATCCATTTCCTACCTAACAATTTTGGGATCAACATCAATAATATACAAAGAAAAACTATAATGGAAATTAGTTGCAGTGTACCTTTTTGGTTGTCTTCTTTCTCAAACCAATCTCCTCAATAATGGAGTAGGAGTTTCTTCTTCTTCTAATTCATGTTTTTTTGTAGAGTCAAATTCTTCACCCTCAAAATCAAACTGTATTGTCTCTGGTTCTTTTTTTTTTTGGTGGGAATTCTTGTTTGGGAATATGTTTAACCTCTCTAAAGAAAACTTTCTGATTGTAATCATTCTTCTTATTTTAAGGGTTCCAAAGTTTATATCATGTTATACCATCTTTATAACCAATAAAGATAGACTTTTAAACATTATTATCCAACTTACTCTTGTTTTCCTTTGGAACATGTACATATGCATCACAAACAAACACTTTGATATGTTAAAGAGAGGGTTTTTTACAGTCCATGCCTCACATGGAGTTTTGTTTACCAAAATTAATGAGGGTGGTCTATTTACTAGATAACATGCAATACCCACTACCTCTTCCTATAATTTTTGTTCTAACTCGACACCACTAAGCATGCTCCTTGTTTTTTCCATCAGTGGCATGTTCATCTTTTCTACAACTCCATTCTATTGAGGTGTATACAAAGTAGTCTTCTATTTTTCTATACTGCACTTCTTACAAAATTCCTCGAGTTCATTCCTACAGAACTCTCCACCATTATTTGTCCTTAGCACCTTTATTTTCTTCTTTATTTGATTCTCCACAAGAGACTTAAACTCTTTAAAGTTACCAAAGGTCTCATATTTCTTTCAGAGGAAATAAATCCACATATTCCTTGATAAATCATCCATGAATGAAACATAATACACTTATTTACCTAGTGATGGAACATGGACAAGTCCAAACATATAACTGTGTACTAACTCTATGTTCCCCTTTATTTTTGTAGCACCAGTTTAAAATCTTACTTGATTCTGATTACCATATATACAATGTTCACATAAATCAAAATCTAGTGTGCAATCATACATACCTTCAACCATATATTTACCATGTAGTGCTCAAAGGCCCTTCTCTCTAATATGTCACAGTCTTTGATGTCATAGCATTGTCTTTTATCTAGAGATAATAGGGGTTCTATTTTCTTCATATAAACCCTTAGCAACAACAAAACAATTACACCCATTACTAATATTGCTTCCCAACAACTTGTACAAAGTTCTATTCCGAACTCCCCTCATCAACACCATTTCTCCTTGAAACATTTTGTAGATTTCATTTGCAAACATAGTATGTAGTATGTACACCTAGATTACTCATATTACTTACATATATAAATTTTATATCCAACTCTAGAATGTGTAAAACCCCAAGGAGTGTTCTAATCCTTCCATCATTGAGTTTCAATTTGACCTTTCCTTGTCCTGCAATTCTGGATATCGAGTCATCTCCCGGGAAAGCCTCACCTCTATTATACTTTTCATATTCAAAAAACCAGTATCTGTGGGGAATCATATGAAAATAAGCATCTGACTTGATCAAACATACATCATGATCTTCATGTGTGCTTGAAGAAGACAAGTATAGATCCCTTCCTTCCTCTGAGGATGTATTCCCTTCAATGGAAGGAACATCATCAGATCTATTTCCTATGTCAACACTTTTAGATCTACACTCCTACTTATAATTCCCAATTTTACCACATTTCCAACATTTCCTTCAGGATTTTCTTGGATATTTAGATCTACCTTTAGATTTAGATTTCTCATTCAAGGACTTGTTTTTATTTCTATCCGGGGAATGTCCTCTTACAGATAAGGCATATGTGTTTTGACTATCCATGGTTTTGCTCCTCATTTCTTCTGATAACAAGGATGAAACCACATCATCAAATTTTAATGTGGTTGCATTACTCCCAATAGCTACTAGCAAACTATCCAATGAATTTGGCAAAGAACATAGTAAACTAATGCACGTATCTTCATCATAAATTTCAATGTCAACAAAAAACAACTTACTTACAAAAATATTAAATTTATTTAGATTCTATGTCACCGAGTCTCCATCATTCATCCTCAAGAGGTACTTCTTATGAAGGAAAAGTTTGTTTACCAGTGACTTATACCGATACAAAGCCCCTAACTTATCCTATAACACCTTGGATATAGATTCTCCTGACACATTCAATAACAATGAATCTGGAATATAGAACCAGATTGTGTTATTTGCCTTCCTAACCAACTTCATTCAGTCTTCCATTGAAATACTCATAGGTGTAGTACCATGATCCATAGCGACCCACTATTCTTTTTCTACCAAAATATCCTCCATCTTCTACTTCTAAAGCCCAAATATTTGCCCATGAAATTTCTCGATCTCAATTTTAGAATTGCTCGCCATTTTCTTACACCACAAGAATAACCACTCTAGATATCCCACTGAAACTAAGTTTATCATAGACCCAATATAACTAAAACCTTAGCAACAAAGGTGATCTATAAAATTACATGGATATTCCACTGGAACATTTCATCACAATAGATCTGATAAATAAAACTGAAACATATATTATGAAGATTAAATTCCTTTAGATTTAAGAATCTTTAGTTACTGATTTTCTGCTTATGCATAAAATAGATAAAATGTGGAAAACATAGAACAATAAAATACAAGTATACACCATTTATAAAATAATACAAAGACTTTCTTTGGGAAACCCTTACAGGAGAAATCCCAACTAGAAGGTGAGGCTTCTCTACTCTCTTCTCTTTGGTATGAAAATAATGCAAGTACAAAGGAGAAGACACTCTCTCTAGAGTTAATTAGGACCCGTGGCATGTTACACTTCTACATAAAATTAACCCCCTGTGTTATGATTTCTAATTTCCCAATCCCAATTGTTCTTCTCTATTATGGAAATAAATATAATAGTATAGAATGGAACCCCTTCTCCTCCTAGCGGCCTGGTATTTAACATAGCCTGATAGCCATCTAGGGGTAGGGTTTTGACTTCCTCAACCCTAAATTGTGATAAGGTTTAGGACCTTCTAGAATATTCTTGAAATTACATACGTGGCTAGCCCCATATGCATGAGTAATGGGGGATGACATGTCATCCTCTCGTACCATGGTGGTCATCACGGTAAGTCAACTTGTAGAAGGCGTAACTTTTGCATACAAGCTTCGATTGATGTGATTCTTAAACTTTTGGAATGGTATTAATGAGTGGAATATAGACAATAGTTCGATAGTAAGGTTTGGACCATAAAAAAAGTGTCATTTGATGCCTCAAAATGGCTCTAGAACATTTTAGACAATTTTTGGACCCAAATTTCCAAATTTGGACAAGCCGGTAAAATGGTTGTGCAAGTTGATTCTTCCTAGTTTTTCACCCATAGAACATCGAGATAGATGAAAAATAATGTGATGATCTTGTTGGATTACTAAGA